>JBBPBX010027581.1:0-16216 GCA_038048925.1 Garcialebias charrua
TAGGCAGGTTCCAAGTCCATCACAGGGGTGACCCTATAACTAACTTAACATAAAAATCAAGAAACACAAATATAATGCAAGGTGAAACATTGAGCATAGAAGATAAAAGGTATTTATTTACCATCAGTCAAAGCTCAGAACATCTAAGGACATCTCAATAAAAATGCCTGTGCATGTGAGGGTATGTGTACGTGTGTGCTTTAATAATCAAGCAAAAATAATTTTCTCTGACATGAAGATTTGATCTAGACCCCAAAATGCAAAACAAGAAATACTGAACAAACAATGAACTAGTGACTGACACACACATACACCACACACACCACATGCATGCACACACACAAAGCTAAAATGATTAAGACACCAAAAACATCCCAGTAGACAGGAGATAAATGTGCACTGAATTCAGAAAGACAACATGGTTCATATTTGAAACCCTGCACAGCACAACCAAAATTCCATGCATGCAAATATACTTTTTTTTTTTGTGTCGGTTGGAAATTTTATTTTGCCAACAACTGCCACTTACAGGTAAAATAGAGCTTGATAGAAAAAAAAAATTCTATAAGCACACATCAGATAAAGATGCTAACTTTCCTGGGACTTTTCAATGCATACATGACTTCCGGGGGCAGAGTTGATGTATTTAGCCAGGTCTCTCTTGTAAATATCCTAGAAAAAAATCCTAGAGGCTCAATGAGATTAACCTGCCTAAATAAAGGTTGAATGAATGAATTCAAGACTGTTCAAAATGTGCCCCACACTCAAAGAAACGTTGAATGAGACATTTAATATGATTAAGTTTTCTAAAATATTCTAGTAAAAGTCCACCTGTGATTGATTATGAGTCCTTTGTTTGCAGTGTCTTTGTCATGAAAACTGAGTGAAACCATGCACAGAGCTGCAGCATGACGTAAAGCAAAATTCATATTCAGAAACATAAAGTGGGATAGGACCTGGTCTCCATATTACGGGATTTGTAAAAAAAAGGAAAAAGAAAGAAAAAAGAAGAGCAACATCAAACTTCATATTAGGGATTACAAATTATTATTTCCCTTTCAGTCTGGTCTCTCAACATACTTGCTATGGGAATTGCGCCCCCGTGCGATTACCTGAAGGAATATACTCACTCCTTTACGGCTAGGGGCGTCATTGCCGCGCCAGAGGCCCCACCCTCTGGGTACTTAAGCGGCTTGCGCCCCTCCATCTTTCTCTTTTTTGCCCTTCACCTTGCTTAAACCTGAACTACCTCTTAGCGGGACTTCTCTGTTGCTTCATCGCTCAACCTGAGGTGAGCTGGCTCCCTGCACAGAACGCACAGAGAATTATTCCTGCATACTGCTGGACTAGCGAAAGCTAGTCCGGCACATTTCTCTTAACCCCAATGTATTTTCTCCTCTCTCTACAGGTTGCTTCGCTCGACGGCGCTAACTACGCCACAAAAAAAAGCTACCTCGCTAACTCCTAGCGAGCTTGCTAGTGAAAGCGACGCGACGGAGGAGACATTTCAAGAAAAAAGAAGAAAGATTCTGGAAGGACTCGCTCGCCTCGTCTCGGACATGCCTCCGGAGAAAGGAAAACGAAAGGCGAGACTTCCAAGGAAAACCAATGGGACGGCGAGCCCAACTTCGTGCGCCTGCCTCAGCGGATGCAGCTTTTCCCTCGCAGCAACGGACACCCACGAGGCCTGTCCAGTTTGTCTGGGAATGCTTCATGCAAAAACAGCGCGGGATGCACCCGACTTTTGTCCACACTGCAGCCCCATGATGGATGCGGTGCTGCGGCATCGGGTTGACCTTGTCGCCAAAGCCATGGGCTCTTCAGCGACACCAGCGGGCGCGGACACCACGGAGCCCCTCACTCCCATGCCGGAGTTAGAGAACATGGCTCTACATGACAGCACACGTGTCGAATGGGGTGACAGCCCTGACGTGCTGGCTCCCATGTGGACCTAACATTCGAATTTGACACCCGTGGCATGATGAACGAGGACGAGATCTCGATTTCAGCCTCGGGCGAATTTTCAACGGAGGAGGCGGACGTGGAACTGGAGGATCAGGGTGAAGATCTCTCCCAGACCCCAGTACCTGTGCTTCCAGAAACTGACTTTTCCATCCCTGCTCTGTTCGACTTGTGTCACAGAGCAACGGACGCGCTGCACATCCCATGGCCTGAACCTCCGCCTTGTCAACAGGTCACGAGGCTGGCAGGAAACTATTTTTACTCGAAGCAGCAGGCCGCCACGAGGCAAAAGATGCCTGTGTTCCCGGACTTCCTCACAGAATTAACTCGCACCTGGACTCAAGCATGAGCCCCTATGCTTCTCCCCCTCTCACAGTTCCTCGACGTGGATGGGATGGATGAAGTGGGAATAGCTAACGTGCCTCAGATTGAGGACACACTAGCGTCTCACCTGGCTCCTAAATCATCAGGATCAAAACCAACTCTTCCCAGCAAGGCTTGTTTAACCTCAACGTCTCTACTCGAGAAATGCTACAGGGCTCAGGGACTGCGTCCGCATTAATGCAAGCTTACCTGGCCGAAAAACTGCAACAGCTCTAAAAAACAACGGACAAGCAGGCGGCTGCCGAATTGCTGGATGAAGCCCGCAGAGCAACAGACTGTGCTCCATATGATGGGGACAGCTGCTGTTACACAGGGTAGGGGAATGGCGGAAGTGATCATCGTGATCCGCCACCTCTGGATGACTCTGACGGATCTCCCGGAGGGACAAAAGGTGCCTTTTCTCCACCACTCGATAGAGCCGGAGGGATTATTTGGTAAAGCTTTGGAGCAAATTCAGACCAAGCTGGACCAAAGACGCAGACAGGCGGAAGCTCTCCGGGTGGGCATTCCGCGGAGAAGCTTCGCCCCCCCAAGTGAGTCTTCTGGCAGCAGACCTGCGCAGTCTCGGCACCACTCGGCAACACGTGCCCCACTGCAGAAGCGACTAGCATACGAGGAGGAGCCCAGGCAAAGACTCCCGCAGGGCCCACCTCGTATGGAGCAAAAACAGGTTTGTCCCTCGCCAGGCGACCAAGCACAGGGCCTCCTCGCCAAATCGTGACAACAGACAAAAACGTGCCTGATGAACCAGGTCCACGTTTTCACGTTACAGGATCACCCGCCCACGTGGTAACGGGAATGATCCCTTCATGTCCAGACTTTGCTTGTAACACAGTACAAACAGCTGGTTTATCTACAGCATGCATAAATCTTGCTTTTTCTGCTGTGAGTGACATAAAATCATGTACGTCATTGAACATAAGCATGAATAAAGTTCATGAAAAAGCTCATCTCTGTTCCCTTTCAGTTCGGTCTCTCGGTGTAACATACTTGCTATGGGAAATTGTGCCCCGCGCAATTACCTGAAGGAATACAATCACGTCTTTTACGGCAGGGGGCGTCACCCCGCTTTAGAGGTACCGCCTTTCAGGTACTTAAGCGACTGACGTCCCTCCATCTTCCTCTTTTTGCCTTTCACCTTGCTGAAACACCTGAACATCGCGAGAACTCTCTGTTGTCGCGTAGCTTGATTGAGTTGAGCTTGCTCCCTACACTGAGCATACAGAGAAAATTTTCCTGCGTACTTCTGGGCTGGCGAAAGCTAGTCCAGCATTTTTCTACTTACCCAAAGTTTTTCTTCTCTTCCGCAGCTTCGCTCGACGCTAACTGTGTCACAACCTTCTGCTAATCTACTAGCAGTCTACTAGAGAAAGCAAGACGACGGAGATGACGGCTTCGAACAAAAGAAGAAGAAACTAGGACCAACTTCTACTCTTCTCGTCTCCGGACATGGCTCCCGACAAGGGAAAGCGGAGGACAAAGAAGAAGAAAACCAGGATGACGAGTCTTCGCTCGCGCCCATGCCCTAGTGGTTGCGGCTACTCCCTTTCGGCAACGGACACCCACGAGGCCTGTCCTGTCTGCTTAGGGATCCTGCACGCGAGGAAGGCGCTGAAATCCCTCGACTCTTGCTCCCACTGTCGTCGAATGATGGCCACAGCGAGGAAACGCCGCGCGGGCACGTTGACCAAATCCATGGCAAGGACCGCGGCGATGAAGGTCGCACTTTGCACTAACCTACCTGCTCCAGAACCGGAGCCTGAAAACGTGGACCTGGAGTGTAGTGGCTGGGTCGGGGAGGAGAACGCGTAGGACTCCTCACTTGCTGTTGAAGACTCGATGCCAGAAGTGTCCGACATAGACGCCGAATACGGTGACAAGGGAGAAACTGTTCATTCCTCCCAGAACCTGGCGCAAAACGTTCCGGAACCGGACTTGTCGGTACCTGCCCTGTTCGACCTATGCCATAGGACCGCTGATACACTGCAGGTCACGTGGCCGGACTCCACGCCTCGCCAACAGGCTACGAGGCTGGCGGGAAACTGTTTCTACGCGAAGCAACTGACAACGTCGCAGAAAATGCAAATTTTTCCGGACTTTCTGACGGAACTCAAACGCTCCTGGGCAAAGCCCGGGGGTTCCCATCATGTTGCCATTGTCCCGACTCTTGGATGTCACGGGAATGGAGGCTCTGGGTCTTGCCAGCACACCCCGATAGAGGAGGCTCTGGCGTCTCACCTGGCCCCCACGGCCACAGGGATGAAACCAACGTTGCCCAACAAAGCCAGTCGCGCTTCGGAGAAACAACTCGAGAAGTACATTAAGGCCCAAGGCATCGCAGCTCACGCAATGAATGCGTCGAGTATGGTGCAGGCATACCTGGCAGAAAAACTACAGGATATCCAGGTAACAAAAGACGAGCAGGCCGCAACTGAGGCCATAGAGGAGGCCCGTCGTGCCTCTGACCTCGTGCTCAGCATGATGGGGACAGTAGCTATTTCCCAGGGCAAAGCAATGGCAGAAATAGTTGTCGCCCAGCGCCATCTTTGGCTAACACTGTCGGACCTCCCGGAAAACCAGAGGTCCACCTTCCTACAGCACCCGATAGAGTCGACGGGACTCTTCGGGAGAGCCCTGGAACGTGTCCAGACAAGGCTAGAACAAAGACGCAAACAAGCGGATGCCCTCTGCGAGGGTTTTCCAAGGAAAGATATTGTCCCACCAATGGAAAACATGCGTGGTCTCCCACAAAAGAGACCCACTGGGGACTGTGAGGCTTCGCAGTACCGTCCAAGTGATGCTTCAACCTCTTCATATGGAAACCAGTTTCGGACCTGATGAACCAGGACGAACTGATAGTTTTACAGGTTTGTCCGTCCACGAGGTACGGGAACCTAACTTTCTGATCCCAATCTATGCTCGTAGACAACCACGAGGAGCTGGTGACATGTATGTGCGTACCAAACATGACTCGCCTACTGTATATGTAAACAAAACAGACACTGTTTCAGACATGTACAAAAATAAGAGTACCAAAGCACAGACTGCCCTGGTTCTTGACTCGAGTCCCATTTTTATAAAACTCAGACCTCACGGTCGAACTATGAACCACAGCAAGATACACGAGATTCGCCGGAGACGGCCTGATATTGTGATGTTTTCTGTTAGGCCGAGCAACCTGCTCGAAAAGGCACGGGAGGGGTCAAAGGTCACCCTTTTAGACCTGAAACACGAGGAGCAGCAATTCAACATGCCATTCAGGCTCAGCGCGCATGTGCAGGCTTGGGAAGCATGTCTACCAAATGATTGGGTCAAGACAACAATACGTCATGGGCTCAAGTTGCATTTCTCAAATAGGCCGACCCGTTTCTCAGGGGTGTTGCAAACTAAGATCAACCTTGCACGCGCGCACGTTCTGAGGGAGGAAGTTTCAGTGATACTGAAAAAGGGAGTGATTAGTTTGGTCTCAGGACGCAAACTACGCTCCGTACACTATAGCAAGTGCTTCCTGGTGCTCAAAAAGGACAGTTCCTTGAGACCGATTCTGGATCTCAGGACTCTCAATAAAATAATTAAAACTTTCAAGTTCAGGATGCTTACACTGCGGCAAGTTCTCCAGTCTGTGAGACCAGGAGACTATGCGTGTACAGTGGATTTGAAAGATGCCTATTTCCATATAGGCGTGTGGAGGAGACACAGAAAGTTCCTCCGTTTTGCATTCGAAGGAAACGCTTATGAATTCAAAGCCTTACCCTTCAGTTTAAAGATTGCTCCGCGTACATTTACTAAATGTCTGGATGCAGCCCTGACCCTCTTAGGAATCAAGGACTTAGGGTCTTGAGTTACCTAGACGACCTGCTTATTCTGGCTGGAAACAGAAGGCAGGCGCTGTCACACTCCCTTAAGGTGATCTCTCACCTGGAGTCTCTCGGTTTTGTCATAAAACTACAGAAAAGCGAACTGACCCCGTCACGGGTTACCGTATTTCTGGGTGTACTGATTGACACTGTCCAATACAGGGCATGGCTCTCGAAAGAAAGAGTTTCCTCCATTCGCCATTGCCTGGGAAAATTTAAACTGGACCATCGGGTCCCTGTGAAAACGTGCCAATGCCTGCTGGGCCTCTTGGTGGCAGCCATTCCTTGTGTGCCACGTGCATTATTGAAAATGCGGGCCATGCAGGAATGTTTTAACCAACAAATACAACTCGCTCTGTCTAAACAAGCAGAAAAGGTTAAGATAGACCCAGAGTGTCTAAAGGCCCTGGAACCTTGGAGAGATCTATCCGTTTTCACGGAAGGAGCCTCACTGGGAAGGGTGTCGTCTCGTGTAGTCATCACGACGGATGCCTCAAAAACAGGATGGGGAGCGATCTCGAGCAACCAGAACGCACGCGGCCTTTGGAACGAGCAGGAAGCCAAATTACATATTAACTTCCTGGAATTGCTGGCCGTATTCCTGTCATTAAAAAAACTTCTTCAGTAAAGGTCTGGTTGCCAGACATCATATCCTGGTAAAATCAGATAACAGGACCACCGTGTCCTTCATCAACAGAGAGGGAGGGACGAGGTCACGGGTCCTCCTCGATCTGACACGGAGGATGTTCATGTGGTGTGCTCCAAGAATTCTGTCACTTAGGGCGATTCATGTCCCTTGTGATCTAAATTATGGAGCAGATGCCCTTTCAAGAGGGCTCTTTTGGCGTCGGAATGGAGCCTGAACCCACGGATCGTGGAACAGGTGTGGTCACGTTTCGGCAGAGCCTCTGTGGACCTGTTCGCTTGCAGAGCTAGCTCACACTGTGACCTCTATTTCTCCCTGAAGGAGACAGATTCTCCGTTGGGGATAAACGCTCTGGCACATGATTGGCCAGTAGGGATGCTCTATTACGCCTTTCCACCTGTCCCTCTGATCGGGGCGACATTGGAATGGGTAAGACGGGGAGCCCTCTCTTTGATGCTCATAGCTCCCAGATAGCCACAGAAACCGTGGTTCCCGAAGTTGATCTCAATGTTGTCAGGGACACCATGGCAATTGCCTCCTCATAAGAACCTACTGACTCAGGCAGTGGACAACTTTTACACCCACGTCCAGGGTTGTGGCAACTCTCAGCCTGGCCCCTGAAAGGTACTGGCTGAAAGCCTAAGGCTTTGGTTGCTTTGTCCCGACATAAGCAACAATAACATTCACAAGGGTATCCCTTGATATTTATGATTTTTGCTTAGGAGATGTATAATGTAAAGGTTTCCCTTCTCCTTGACTGATCTCCAACATCAGGATGGGCTCCACTTGTCAGTCGGCCGTAAAAAACAAACAAACAAAAAACAAGGAGGGAAACATTGCTCCTCCTGCTCAAAGGGAAACAGGAGTCAATGAGTACTCATGCTACTAGACCACGGTTGGGCTGTCTCTAGTTAGTGTTATATATATAAATGGTCATGTGAGACATCATGTGGATGTCTCTCACATTTGGCTTTTTTTCTCTTGGCTTCTGCTCTCCGTATCCCTTGTAGTAAGCAGCTAGGAGATGCCCGTCCCTTAGGACGGAGGTTCTCACATGCATTTTGCTGAGCATTTCAAGGACGTGAATGAATTACGTTCTTATAGCAAGTATGTTGCACCGAGAGACTGAACTGAAAGGGAACTGAAAGTAATGCACCATAACTCATGTTCCTTGAAGGAAGGGAACGAGGTGCAACATAGCTGGCCCCTTTCAATGCTGAAAGCTCGGTGAAGTGCAATTTCTGAGGAAGATGGAGGGGCGTCAGTCGCTTAAGTACCTGAAAGGTGGTACCTCTGACGTGGGTTGACGCCCCTTGCCGTAAAAGGCGTGATTGTATTCCTTCAGGTAATCGCGCGGGGGCACAATTTCCCATAGCAAGTATGTTGCACCTCGTTCCCTTCCTTCAGGGAACATGAGTTATGGTGCATAACTTTCAGTTTTATTGACTCTCAAAAAACAACAACAACAACACACAATCTTCAGCAAAACAGGTCTCTCTGGCCTGCAAGCCGTCATAAAGGGAGAGGGCATTTTTCCCCCTCTCCCTCACGGCCCATGGGGTATTAGCATAATTAATAAACCCTAGCAGAGTGCCTCGGCAATGAGCAGACACAGAGGCGTCTGCGAACCCCGCCCCCCACACCTCTCAGGAAGACAGGTGGGGAGGGTCACGTGCTCAAACCCTTGTTCCATTGTGAACAATGGGACAGCCAATACACTAACCAGATGAACACGTGACATGTCCGTACCTCAGGGAGGAAAGCTGACAGAGTCTGATGACGGGGGAGGGGGGGGCTACATCAGACGCCCTCAGGCAGCCACAAACTTCACACCTTCACAACAGTGACTGTGTTCAGCCTGCTGTGGATAAAAACAAGTCAGAGCCGAGTCAGATCTCTCTTCCTGTTTTTCAAGAGGGACTGAGCTCTTTATCATCAAATAATCTGAAGTCTGCCAAACCAAAAAGAACACCCCCATGCTTGCACGGTGCAGCCGCTCCTTTGCTATTAACGAGGGACACGCATTGCCCGAGCAGTACTCAGACAGCACGTCTCCTCCCATTCTGTGCTGATCCAAAACTGCTTTAAAAATAATCCCCCCTAAAGTGTGATACACAGACCTCGGTCGGTTAACCTGGTACCAACGCTCCATTAAAGCCAAGGACCAGTAGACTGGACCACCCCAGAAAACGGATTGGAGTAAAGAGATCTGCTCGTTTACATAACTCGCAGCTTCACAGCAGGACTCCAAACTTGGAGGAGGAAAATAGACTTTCTTCTCCAAACCTGTCTAATGAGGATGACAGGTCACATCGGCCCTCAACTAACCCTGAGCAAGGTAACTTGGGAGCACATCAGCAAGGAGGCCTCCTTTCCAATCTGGTTGACCCCCAGGGGTTAACAGCCTCTGTGTCACCAGAAGGGGTAGTACAACCACTTAGGCCAGGAACTGCCAAAAGTCTCAGCTTGTTGGCTGAAAAGAACAGGTTGATAGTGTCAGGCTTGCCAGAAAATGTGGTATTGACCATACAAAATGCCCGTGCTAGATCAACACAATCTTTATACGCACAAAAGTGGCATATTTTTGAAGCCTGGTGCTCAGAGAAATACTATTTCTTATGCATGCGACTTGGCTCAACTCCTGACTTTCCTTCAGGATTTACTGGAAAAATGTTGTTAAATTCAACGATAAAAGTTTTCATATCAGTGATTTCAGCCTGTCACGAAGGCTGGGGACACAGAGCACCTGGAGCATATCCAATCATAATAAGATTTATGAAGGGTGTCCTTCAGACTAAACCACCCAGTAGGATCCTGACCCCTGGTTGGGATCTTGGCCTGGTCCTGGGGGCTCTTTGTGACTCTCCATTCGAGCCATTGAGCGAGGTTAAGATAGATTTACTATATTATAAAACTGCTCTACTCCTGGCACTTTGCTCGGCGAAACGCGTGGGTGACCTCCATGCATTGTCTGTACATCCAATGTGTACCAGATTCGCCCCTGATGGGTCAAAGTTCACATTAAGGCCTAATCCCGCATACAATCCCAAGGTCTTGACTCTGAACCATAGGAGTCTAGACTTTGATCTCTCCTCCTTTCCACCTGCTCCTGTCCTCACTCAAGAACAGGAAAGGCTACAGGCTCTCTGCCCAGTGAGGGCTTTACGCACATACATGCAGAGAACAGCCGAATGGAGGAAAACAAACCAACTGTTCGTCTGCTTTGCAGCACCTGCTACCGGGAGAGCCCTATCAAAACAACACCTCTCACATTGGGTGACTGAGGCCATAAAAAGGGCCTACAGTAGCAAAGGTCAACAGGTACCCTTTGGAGTGCATGCTCACTCCACTAGGGGCTTGGTCACTTCCTGGTCATTATTTAAGGGTGTACCAATCACAGACATTTGTGCTGCTGCGAATTGGAGCTCATTAAATACTTTTGCAAAGCATTACAGTTTGGATGTTACTGCAAGTGACGTCACTCAGGCTGTCTTTTCTAACACACAATAGAAAGTAACCTTGGGATGCCTGCTGGCCAAAGGTAAACGTTCACTCTAGCATGCATTTTACCGAGCATTTCAAGGGCGTGAATGGATTACGTTCCCATAGCAAGTATGTTGCACTGAGAGACCAGACTGAAAGGGAACTGAAAGTTATGCACTATAACTCATGTTCCCTGAAGGAAGGGAACGAGGTGCAACATAGCTGGCCCTTTTCAATGCTGAAAGCTTGGTGAAGTGCAACTTTGGAGAAAGATGGAGGGCGCAAGCCGCTTAAGTACCCAGAGGGCGGGGCCTCTGGCACTGCGATGACGCCCCAAGCCGTAAAGGCGTGAGTATATTCCTTCAGGTAATCGTGCGGGGGCACAATTCCCATAGCAAGTATGTTGCACCTCCTTCCCTTCCTTCAGGGAACATGAGTTATGGTGTATAACTTTCAGTTATTTGTTGGCTTTACAGTATATGTAGGGTTGGCTAGTAGTTGTTTTAAAAACTACTTTATGCAAATTCCTTATTTTTACAATGATTTGTATCGTCATTACACAAAACGTATTTGCTTTATTGCAAATGAGGTAAATAACTTTTCTGGTTCAACGTTTGTCTTGTTAATAAATAAATAAATAGACACCTGAGCTGTTAAAATAAAGCTTAAAAGAAAAACACTTGCTCTTGTTCTTTAGATATGCATATTTGAAATATTACGTAACTACTTATACTACTTAAGAAAAATCTGATCAAAACGGTATTCTTAGCAGCTTACTGCATTCACTCACTTCAAAATCCTATTACACATATTACACATTATTACACAGACAAATAAGCTTTCTGTCGGTCTGAATCCATGTAAATCCAACCTGTTCATTGAATATTTTATTGAATTTGTTATTAAGTGTGTAATTAAAATGTGGTTCATTACAAATACATCTGACTATAAGAAGAAGAAAAAAAGATGACCTGCCAAGTTTCTACAGAAGTACAAAAATCCAACAAAGTTAAGTCAGGTCCTCTGGATGGTTCCCTTATCAGTCAGGTTCACTCAGTGCAACATATGACTATGGGAATTGCACCCCCGCGCGGTTACCTGAAGTTATACAATCACACCTTTACGGCAGGTGGGCATCAGCGTGACCACAGAGGCCCCGCCCTCTTGGTATAAAGACGCGTGCGCCCATCTTACTTTCTCTTTTTTGCCCTTCACCTCGCTTAAACCTGAACTTCGTGGGACTTCTCTGTAGCTACATCGCTCTATCTGAGGTGAGCTCGCTCCCTACTCTGAGCGCACAGAGAAAATCCCTGCGTGTAGCTGGGCTAGCGAAAGCTGGTCCAGCGTCTTTCATTTAACCTCAAGGTTTTTTTCTTCTCTCTTCGCAGACGGCTTCGCTTGACGGCGCTAACTGCGTCACATCGCTATCCCTTTAACGAGTAGCGGGCTAGCCAGCAAAAGCGACGCGACAAAGGAGATCTCTTCGGACAACATTAGCTTAGCTAGCAAGCTCAACTTTCTCAGCCATGGCGCCTGAGAAAGGGAAGCGAAAAGTGAAAAATGCTAAGAGGACCAGCAGGCCAGCAATCCCGAGCTCCCGGGCCTGCCCCAGCGGCTGCGGCTACTCCCTCTTGACGACGGACACCCACGAGGCCTGTCCCGCCTGCCTTGGGATGTTGCACGATAAGACAGCGCTGGAATCCCCCGACTCCTTACCACATTGCAGCCAGATACCAGAAGCTGTGAGGAAGCATCGCAAGGACATTGTTGCCAAGGCTAACATGGGACCTGGACCTCATAGAGCCGCTCACTCCCACACCGGAGCTCGAGAACATTGATCTGGAGGACAGTGGACAGGTCGAATGGGGAGACAGTATGGACATAGTGGCACCCGTCGGGGACTCGACGGCTGAGTTCGACACACGAGGCCTGATGAACGCAGACGAACTCTCGCTAACGGCCTCTGGGGAGATTACGGACGAAAAAGCCGACAACGAGGACGAAGGGGAAGATGAAGATTTCCCCCAGAACCCAATGGCAGCCCTGCCAGAGACAGACGCGTCCATCCCCGCCTTGTTCAACTTGTGTCGGAGAGCGGCGGACATGCTACAGATCGCCTGGCCAGAACCCCCACCTCGCCAACAGGTAACGAGGTTGGCGGGCACCTACTTCTACGCGAAGCAACAGTCGGCCATGAGACACAGGATGCCGATTTCCCCTGATTTTCTCACGAAGCTCACTCGCACATGGGCCGAACCCAGAGCTCCCATGCTTCTGCCGCTCTCTCAGTTTCTCGACATGGCCGGGATGGAGGCAGCAGGAATTTCCAACGTCCCACAGATGGAGGACATGCTGGCGGCTCACCTGGCCCCCAGGACGTCGGACGCAAAACCAACTCTGCCCAACAAAGCTGGGCAGAGTTGGTCCCATGGTGCCATGGTCCCATGGTCCCATGGTGCTTAGGTTGCACAGCGCGAAAAATGCTACCAAGCTTAGGGTAGCATAGGGTAGCGCATTGAATGCATCGGCCTTGATGCAGGCGTACCTGGCAGAGAAGCTTCAGTAGCTCCAGGTAACCATAGACAAAAAGATGGTGACTGACATCATGGAGGAGACCCGTAGGGCGACTGACTTTGTGCTTTGCATGATGAGGACCGCGGCCATAGCTCTAGGGAGATGCATGGCTGAAGTGGTCATCGCCTAGCGCCACCTGTGGCTCACTCTGACGGACCTGCCAGACGGCCAACGTTACCCTTTCCTTCACCACCCGATAGAGCCGACGGGACTCTTCGGGGGTCAGAAAACAGGGACAACAACAACCCATTTTTATGAAAACAGTCAGCATAAGGGGAGAGGCTAAACACCCCTCCACCCTCGTGTAGTACAAGGTGTCAGGTCAGAGAACGAACCGCAGCGGGATGTCTAGGTTCTGTCTGGAGCAGGCAGACTTCACGGCGTCCACGTGTGGGCAGGTCAGTTCGCTCAGGGCTGAGCGAGGGGGGTCAGGTGCTCCCCCGTCCGCACCCACGAGGCGCAGGCAGCCCGCAATAAACATGCCTCTGAGGCTCTCAGCGCATGCGCAGGCCTGGGGGGCGTGTCTATCGAACACATGGGTCATGTCAACAGTATGTCACAGGCTCCGCCTGCAGTTCCGCAAGCGGCCGCCTCAGTTTACAGGGGTGCTAAAGTCAGATATAAACCCAGAATGTGTACACGTCTTGAGGGAGGAAATAACAGCAATGATGTAGAAAGGTGTGATCCGTGTTGTTCCCAAACGAGACATAAACTATGGCCATTTCAGCAAATACTTCCTCGTGCCCACACAAGACCGAACCTTGAGACCGATGCTGGATCTCAGAGCTCTGAACAAGAGAATAACAACTTACAGGTTCAAAATGATTACGCTGAGACAAGTACTCCAGTCCGTGAGACCGGGAGACCACACGTGCACGGTGGATCTGAAAGACGCCTACTTCCATGTGGGAATTTGGAAGAGACATAGAAAATATCTGCACTTTGCATTCGAAAGGAAAGCTTACGAATTCAAAGCTTTACCTTTCGGGATTAAAAAACGTTCCACGCTCTTTGACAAAGTGCCTGGACGCAGCTTTGACCCCCTCAGGGATCGGGGGTCCGAATTTTGAATTATTTGGACAACCTTCTGATTCTTGCCAGCAACAGAGCACAAGCCCAGCTGCAAATACACATGGTGAGGACGCACCTGGAGGCTCTGGGCTTAATTTTAAATCAGCAGAAAAGCGATCTGACTCCATCACAGATTACCGTATTTCTGGGCATACAGATCAACACCATAGTGTCTTCTGGGCCTACTGGCAGCTGCCATTCCCTATGTACCCCAGGCATTGCTGAAAATGCGTGCTCTGCAAATTTGGCTAAACAAACAAACACGTCCTGCCCTCCACAGGCGGGCAGGGAGGATTTTAAACAGCCAAGAATGTCTGTTAGCCCTGGAACCCTAGATGGATCCCTCAGTGTTGCTGTCTCGTGTGGTAATCAAGACAGACGCTTTGTTGGGAGGATGGGGAGCAATTTGCAGGAACCAGAACGCCCAAGGGCTCTGGGGAAAACAGGATGCAAAGCTCCACATCAACTTACTGGAATTAAAAGCTGTTTATCTGTCAATAAAGCTCTTTTACAAAAATGGGCTGATTACAAAACAGCATGTCCTCATAAAATCGGACAGCAGGACAGCAGTGTCTTACATCAATCGGGAGAGGGGACAAGGTCACACACCCTCCTCGGCCTGACACACAGGGTGCTCACATGGTGTGGTCCCATAATTTTGTCACTGAGAGCGACACAAATCCCGGGAGAGCTAAACCACAGGGCAGACGCCCTCTCAAGAGGACCTCTACTGGCCTCAGAATGGAGGCTGAACCCACGGATCGTGGACCAGGTCTGGTAACGATTTGGGCGGGCATCCGTCGATCTGTTTGCGTACAAAACCAGATCATACTGCGCTCTGTACTTCTCTCTGACGGAGACAGACACAACGATGGGGACGGACGCCCTGGCCCACGACTGGCCAACAGGGGTACTGTATTACGCATTTCCACCCATCCCTTTAATTCAGGTGACCCTGGAACGTGTACGAAGGGGAGCCCTCTCCCTGATATTAATAGTCCCCAGGTGGCCACAGAAACCGTGGTTCCCAGAAATAATTTCATTGTTGTCAGGGACACCATGGCAGCTGCCCCCACACAGGGACCTGCTGACTCAAGCCCACAGGTAGCTTCTCCATCCACGTCCAGAACTGTGACACTCACAGCTTGGCCGCTGAAAGGAACAGGCTGATGGCCTCGGTCCTCCCCAGTAATGTTATTAACACAATACAAGGGGTAAGAGCTGGGTCAACTCAGACTCTCTATGCCTGTAAATGGCATGTCTTTGAGGCCTGGTGTCTAGAGAGGAATATTGTCTCATATTCCTGCGACTTAGTCCAGCTCCTCATTTTTTTACAGGACCTGCTGTAAACAGGTTGCTCATTTTCCACCATTAAGGTGTTTTTGTCAGCCATCTTGGCGTGCCACGAAGGCTGGGAGGGGGGGAACACCCGGTGCCCATCCTCTCACGATATGTTTCATGAAGGGCGTACTAAGGAAAAGGCCCTCCAGCAGGACTCTGGCCCCGGTCTGGGACCTTCAGTTAGTCCTGGATACCTTGTGTGAGCCTCCATTTGAGCCTCTCAGCAGCATTAAAATAGACTTATTATCTTATAAAACGGCTTTGCTCCTAGCTCTCTGCTCAGCTAAACGTGTGGGTGACCTCCACGCTTTATCTGCGCACCCAATGTGTACAAGGTTTGCCCCTGATGGATCAAAGGTCACACTGCGTCCTAACCCCGCATACGTGCCAAAAGTACCGACTCTAAATCCCAGAAGTCTAGACTTTGAGCTCTCTGAGTTTCCTCCCCACCTTGTTCTCACTGAGGAACAGGGGAGGTTGAGATCACTCTGCCCTGTCAGGGCCTTGAGTGTTTACATCCACAGAACTGTCAGTTGGATAAAAAACAAACCAACTGTTTATTTGTTTTGCCAATCATGCTGTAGGCAGAGCCCTTTCAAAGCAGCACCTCTCACACTGGGTGACTGAGGCCATAAAAATGTCTTACAGCAGCAAAGGTCAACAGATGCCCTCTGGGGTACACGTCCATTCCACTCGAGGCCTGGCAGCCTCATGGGCTCTGATTAAGGGTGTTCCAGTGGCAGACATTTGTGCTGCGGCTAACTGGAGTTCCACAAATACGTTTTCAAAACACCATGGTTTGGATGTCACTGCTTGTGACGTCACTCAGGCTGTATTTGATTTGATTTGATTTGATTTATTCATTCATTTTATGATTAAAACAACAAAACAATACAAT
>JBBPBX010027582.1:9397-20052 GCA_038048925.1 Garcialebias charrua
TGGGGGGCGGGGGACTAAAGTGCATTTTGCTCAACAGATTGAAAAATAAAAACAGATTTCCTCTTTAAATGCAGAGCATAGAGGCATCAGTCCAACAACAGAGGATTCACACCATAAGCAGGCTTCATATTAAAACTATGAGGTTTATTGACGTCATCACATTATTAAAAAAATAAAACCAGCTATGTTGAAGTCTAAAGTTATTAACTTGTGCTTAAATTAAAGTAGGATTTTACTGGTTTTTAAGTCATTTTAAACCATGTCTTGTGTTTTTATGAAGATTTAAACAATTCAGCAGCTCCTGGTTCATCCCACCTTGAGGGATGCCATAGAACAGTGCAATTCAACTGACGGCCTGTTGGGTGACTTCAATCTGGCCCGCCATTGAGTTAATAAAATAAATAAGTCAGGGGGGGCGGGGGACAAAAACGACGTAAATTTCACTGTATGAGTCGCAGTTTTTTCTATATATTTTATATCGGTGATTATTTTGATGGAATGTCCGATATTTAACTTTAATTCTAATATTGGCCGATACCATGCCGATAATATCGTGTGTAAGAGTACAAGCCAAAAACTTGGACAATCTCACTATGCCAACATGACGTTTTCAAGTACATATGAGACCACACAGATTTTTTATGAATAAATCCTTTTGAGAAGCACATACGGAGCCACCAGATGTAAGAGTATAATGTAGACAGCGTTACCTGTTACCATCTTACATAATTATATCACAAATTCTCTTCTTTTTCAGGATTAAACAAATTAATTTGTGTGACCAGATACAATGTAAATGACAAGAAACGTTAATTATAGTTGACCCACCAGAGATGGAATCATTTAATTAACAGAATCATAAATTACATCATACATGTACATTTTGATTGAGTGATCAAATTCTTGTAATTTAAACGTCAGTGTTTACTGTCCTTTCTTGAAAGTTTCAAGAAAAGGCGTCTCACTGAGAGTTTCAGAGACTAGGTATATCACTACATTCCCCCTTTTTGGAAGTCATCGCCTGTCCATGGGGATGAGTTCCAACACGAAAGGATACCTCCAAATGTCTCTGATCTTGATGTAATCTACACGTGCGTCCCTAATATTTATTGTTTCAAAGGAACGCTGCAGTCTTATTTCTTCCAGGCCAGTCAAAGTAGAGGGATTGTTTTCTTCAAAATGAGGAGTGAACCTTGGACACAGGCAGACCCAGACTTAAATCGCCAACAAACATGTTTTCTGTTCACTCGCGGTAAAGCTCCTCCTCTCTGGGCCTCTGATCCACCGTCATATACCGTATTTTCCGGCCTATAAGTCGCAGTTTTTTTTAAAACTAATTTTCATGTCCTGCGACTTATGGGGCGAAGCGACATATTTATGGATTTTTTCCCATATTTTTCGACCAATTTTTGGCTGAGATATACAGTAACAGTTTCCATTCATTCTGACGAAAAAAATGGAGCAGTACCACTTTCGGTCACTAGGGTCCACCGACACAGCTCATGTGTCCGACAGAAGCCTCCTCTGCTCGGACTCACTCTGTCGCAGCCCGGCCTCCTGAACTCTGGAGGTAGGTCTGAACTAGTGTTTGTTAACAAAATAGCTCAAGAACCACACAACAGATTTTGATGAAACGTACAGAAAGTACTCACTGGATGGATATTTACAACTGATTAGCTGTAGGAGTTGTTTGAGCTAAAATTCGTATTATTTATAATTTATTTTCGCAGCGCGCCCGACCGTTTGGAAGACGTCAAAGCAAAACAATTTAAATCCAGCAGATTTGACCATTACGTTAATTTATTAAGGAACGGTTAAGCTCAGACACATCTTTGCTATAATTTTCAGCAAACAAATAATTGTTTTTACCGTGTTAATCTTGTAAAGTCCTTCCGTGCTCTCTCCTGCGGCAGCCATTTGCAGCAGGGCAGTGACGTGTAACATATGGGACGCGTCAGCTGTGATGCGTAATAGAAGCGATTTATGGGGTGAAGCGACATATTTATGGATTTTTCCACTTTACTGGACATAATTGGACTAATGCGACATATAGGGCAGTGCGACTTTTCACCCGGAAAATACGGTAATTTGATTCCAGCACACCCAACTCCTTGTGCTCAAAAATCTGGCCCGATCAGAAGTGACTTCCTGTTTCAAACCAACGTCCTGTGGGTAATGTAGTTCGTATGATACAGCTGGTAAAACCAACCTGTGGTCCACTTCGAGCACTGACCCCCAAATGGTGTCCAACTAGAAGAAGCTGAATTTCATGAGCTTCTTGAAGTCATCTTGACACAAAGATCAGTGGTTTTCCCAAACCAATGAGATCTTTGTAAAAAAAAAAAAAAAAAAAAAAAGGTTTTTAACTTTTAGCAGATTCAAGAAAACCACCAACATGCATGGCTGTGGCTTCGTGTGACCGGCTGCCCGCTCTGGTGTTTTTAACGTAAACGATCCTGAAGCTTTTTCAGCTCGTCTCAGAGCGTCGGCCACGAGACGGCGCTCAGACGAGTTGAAGCGGCGTTGTTTTTCAGTGTGTAGTTGTGTAGTTGTGCTCCGTCACCGCTGTCAGCCGTCTCCTGGGTTCCTCCACGCCTCCCGTCCTCTGGGCTCCTCTGCAGCAGACTTCGCCTCCTGCTCCTCCTCTTCCTCCTAACGTCAACAGCAGCTTCTCTTCCTCTAACAAGCTAACTCCCGTGATGCCTTTTGCTAACCTCAACAGCTTCTGGATCACATCGCAGCTTCGGCTTAAAGTAAACCGAAAACAAGGCTCTTCCTGTTTGTTTGTGCTGCTTCGTTTATTTATTTATACGTTTTAGCTTCTGCAGCTGCTTTTGTCACGATTTCGCAGCCATAAAACCTTGGTGAGGATGCGCGACTAGATTTTCCTTCATGTTGAAAGATGCTGACTCAAGAAGGTTTACGCTGCTTGTCCGTCCAGACGAGCGACGCTTCGTCCCTGCAGCTCCTTTAAGCGTCAAGATTTCATTTTTCTACATCTGTGTTGTTTTTCTACACATCTGTCTGTCGTCTCATCTGATTACTAACTTGTTTTGTGGTTCTCGTTTTGTCTCTTGTGTGTTTAAAAACAGCGTTTGCTCCAAAAGTTCTTAAAAGTCTGACGCTTTCCTTGTGTCCTCAAACGCCTCGTTCTCCTCTGCTTGAAGCTCCTGCTTCCTCCTTTTCTCCTCCTCACTCATGCCAAAGCACCCCTACTTTTCCTTCCTCCATCTTTCACTTCCCATCTCCCATGCCTCCTTTTTACCTCCTCCCCATCGCTCCTGTTCTCCCTCACTTCCTCACCCTGCCTCCCTCCTCTCCTCAGTCCTTTCAGCTGCTCCTCGTTCTTCTTCCCTCCTGATTTCTCTTCCTCTGCCCTACATTTGCCCTTGTCTCCTCTTTTCTCCTCCCTTTCTCCTCCCATTCTTAGCTTAGCTTCTTGTTCCTCCTCCTCAGCAGCTGTTCAGTCGCCTTGTTCCTGCACCTCCACGCCCGTAACTCCTCCCACCTTTCACTCCTCCCCTGCCTTGTCATCCGTACCCGTTTTTGCACCTGCAACTCCTTCTCTTCCCACTCCCACTTTCATATGTGCCACTTTTCCACTTCAGAGTCCTCCGACTTCTGAACGTTGTGCACGTCTTCCCCTTCATCCTCCTCCCCCCTTCCTCCTGGCGTCCCTCCGTACTTCAGACGTGATCGTTCCATCCCAGACATTTACATTTAGATATCTGCTCCTCTGCCAGTTGTTCAGAATAGAAACCTGCCAGATGAACACTTGGAGCTGAGGTTAGGTTTGATTTAAAGTTCTGTAATGAGGATCTAATAAAGTTGATGCACAGTGTTTGATTTGTAAACCAAACGATGCAGGAACGCAAATAGTGGGGGTGAGTGGGTCTGGGGTTCCTCCCCCAGAGAATTTTAAATAAAGTAGACGCCATTTCCTGCATTCTGGTGCATTTTAACAGCTTGTTAAGTAAACACTTGATTCAATAACTGTTTTAGAGAGCAACAAGAAGTAGCCTGACCAACAGCTCCCCCTGTGTGAATAGAGCACGCTCCACTTCTCTCATGCATCCTAAATTAAGCCCTGGTTATGCACCTGCATTACTGATCTACACGGTGCCGTTTGCACACAAAACCCTCTGTTCCATCTGGATTGGGAGGACAAGTGAATGATCCTAAATTAAAGGTGGTTTGTCTTGTAAAGAATCTTTAATAATCATTGGCGCCATCTTTTTTTGCACATTTCCAAAATACAGGTAGTCCTCGACTTACGACGTAGATCCGTTCCTATGCTGCATCGTAAACCGATTTTCGACGTAAGTCGAAATATATGTACATACTGCACCATATACATGTACAGTACTGTATTACCAAGCACTAATGCTGCGTTCCATTTACATCGTAATCCGGAAACTGGGAAGTGGTTGTGACGTCATTTCCCAACAAATCGCATGAACCGCGTTCCAGTTGTCTCCACAGGGAAAACAAGATGGACGCTCGCAGCAAAACCTTAGTGTTTCTCGCGGTTTCCGAATACATGTATATGAAATTATTAGCTAAACATGAACACGAATCACGCAGCATGCTGGAGGAGAATGACCCCTTGTGCACCCACGACTTTCATGGTCAATTCAACAAAAAGAAATCGCTATAGTTCGGGATTACATCAACAATAAGCAACCAAGTCCCTAAATTAGCTCATTAAAGAGAAAAATATATTATTTTCAAATCTAAATCTTCACGATGCTTCCTTTTTTTTGTTCGTGTGAAACATTTCAATACAACACGTTGCTGTTGTATTGCTGGGGCCAATTTTTTACAACACAGTTACTATAAACAATGACAAAAACGGAGCTCTATTGCGTATAACATGCAAATAAACACACAATTTAAATACACACAGTATGCGCCGACAAAAAGCTATTTGTACAAGTGAATAAACGTGCACTAAAATATTATAAACAAGATATAACAGTAAAAGTTACGGAGTTCACTTACCAAAGCAGTGAGTGGACGCCATCTTGAAATTCAAACTGGGGGTGGTCGCAGTCGCTACCAGTTTACAAGTGGAAAGTACCACTGGAGGGGGGCGTTCCAGTTTGTTTTACGAATGGGAGCTAGGAAATTTCCACTTCCCAGTGCTACTGGAACGCAGCATTAGCCTATCCTAACACAGTACCCTACATAATTATCAAAAAATGCATATGTTTGGAGCCATAATGAAGGGGAAAAAAGAGTTATGGCCTACTGGGATGCTGGTGACGCCGTATTCCTCCGTCCATCGGCCGTATTATTACGTTTACGACGTAAAACCGCGTTTACAGTACAGTTTTGTTTTGTTTTTTGAATGTCCAGAGGACCAGACGTAGCTTTTTTTAGAGAGTACAGAGCAGAATTCCGCCGCCGCTACGTTTACGACAAATAACCCGAAACTGCGTAACTAGGCTTTTCAAATTATGGATATATATATATATATATATATACTTTTTTTTTATGGGAGATGCGCCGTAACCACGAAATGTCGTAACTCGAGACCGTCATAACCCGAGGACTACCTATAAATAAATTAAACTGCTACAATGTATGAATAAATCCAGGAACAGAAATGCAGATTTGCAGTGGACTGTTTCTGGTGTAAATAATTTACTATATTTTGTCCATTCAATGTCAGCATGAAACAAAAATTTAACAGTTTGGATGAACTTGTTCTTGTTAAATTTGATGACTTAGAGCTCCATCCAGGCTTTAAAATGTCTTTGATTTGAGAATTTTCCCTATCTCCATGTAAGTTGTCCGCAGAACAACTTTTTTACGATTTTAGTTCTGGTCTCTGCCCCTCCCGTGCAAAATATCAGTAATATCAGATGCATAACCTCACTAAATTAAATCTGTATGTAGCATTACGTGTTTTTACAGAAGCTTGCCTGACAATATTAGTACAACTGAGTACTACGGTAGTTTGAATTTAGTCCTGGAGTTTTTCTTGTCTAGTCTGTTGGACATTTGTTTCTCTTTGTCTTCATCCCTTTTTCAACTATGTGCTGATTCTAGGAGGCTGGTTCAAAAGTCACACGGCGTTTGTTACATTTTAAACTCATGCAGCAGAACAACACAGGAGCACGACAAGACTTGGATGTTTTCAGTGGTTAAATATGTGAAAATTGTTTGGAAACAATAACTTTACCGTTTTAAAGACTCCTGAGAAAAGATCAGACTTATTTTAGCTGCTAAACGTTCTACATAAAATTTTATCAGCCGTGCAAAAAATGACAGATTATAGATGTTAAATATTTCCCTCTGGATGCTGTTTTGGTCTAAGATGATATACAGGGGGTCCCCGTCTTACGAACGAGTTCCGTTCCTGCGCCCGTTCGTAACACGAAAATTGACGTAAGTCGAAAAATACGTCCAAACAGCACCTCATACATACAGTACTGTATTTTTACCAAGCACTTCGCCTATCCTAACACATTACCCTACATAATTATCAAAAAACACATACATTCTGAGCCATAATGAAGGGGAAAAATGGGTTAATTTCTTACTGGGAGCTGGTGAGCTTCCTGCAGCCTCACGCGGTCCACAGCGTTTACAGCAACGTCTGTTAGCATGTTAGCTCGTTGCTAGCATGCTAGCTCGTTGCTCAGCTGTAGCCTCTCTGCCCCGTAAACCTCAGCTAAAAAAAAAAGGTCTCCTGTATTTCCACGCGCAGTCCAGCAGTCCAGAGTTTTACAGTAAGGTCTACTCCGGTCTGCCTGTCGAAACAATGAGGTCTCCCGCTCCTGTACATTTCCACTGAGCGCTCAAGCTCCCGCCGGAATCTGCCGGAAACTGCGTAAATCGGCTTCAAAATAATAATAATAATAATACTTTATTTATAAAGCCATTTAAAACAACCACAGCTGCAACAAAGTGCTGTAACCATAAAATCAAGAACATTTAAACACAAAATAAAAAATTTCAAAAAAAATAAAAAATTATGAGATGTGTGACGTAACCCCGAAACATCGTAACTCGAGGACTACCTGTATTGTTATTAAAACACCTACATCAGCAAATAAAATGTTAAAAGTTGAACTTTCAAATGGTATGATGAAATGACAGACTTACTTAAAAGTAAATGGCAGAATTAAAATTGATAAATCGAACTTTACCTCTGCTCTGACCATGGCCGTGGTCATGACCACCCAGGAGGGAGGGTGGAGAGCATGATTTGCCTGAGAGTTCAGCTCCCTAAACTCAGTACAGTTTAAAAGCTTCATCATCTGCACTTTTGAATTTGAACCGAGGTGAAAACCTTAACAGAAGTCTCGTTAAATTACTTTTGGAAGTGGTGATCTGGTGACGGCTTGTTCTGCTGCCTGCGTAGATAAACTCTGTCAACGTGCGTTTTGATTGTGTCTTCTGAACACCAGCCTTGTGTTTTTCATTTCATCACCTCCACAACGTTACCTCTCCCTCCCTCATCCATTCTCTAATCCTTTACTCCTGCCATCAATCCAGGGTACCACAATTATGATCTGGAAATGAAAACCCCAACGGACCTCACCTACGTCCCCCCTACCCCACTGCGCTCCGACGAATTCTTTAGCGAGGGCGATGCTAGTGTAGAGTCCCCTACCAAGACCTCGCTTAGCAGGCCTAGTGACCTCACCCTCGCACAGACCGCAAGCCCTGAAGCCTCCCCGCGGGTCCAGAAGCCTGGCTTGGAGCCTCCCATTGTTGGACCTGAAGACACAACCCTGACTAGAGGAGAAAGAGCCGTCTCCGTGGAGATGCCAGACAACGACAGAAGGGCCGCAGAGCAGTCTGTAAGGAGAACAGAAGATGTGATCGCATGGCATCGAGTCTCCTCAGAGAGTCAGGGAGGGAACCTAACAGGTGACGCTGCCGTACGCACCAGTTCTGGAAATGGAAGAGAGGAAGAAGAAGAGGAGATGACCCAGGAGAAGCTGAGGAGTCTGCTGGAGGATATAAAGCTGGAGGGAGGCATGGAGGAAGAGGAGATGACCGAAGAGAAAATGAACGCGATCCTTAAACAAGTGCGACGAGCAGAACAAGGCATGTCTTCAGTTCCAGGTTGGAGAGGCGAGGCGTCCGGCGCCGCCTCGGAGTCGGCAGCTGTTGGACACGGCCCCAACGCCGAGGAGGCCAGGTAGGATCTGAACTGCTCTTTCAATGCTTCTGTCTGCCGGTCCAGACGTTTACATGATGAAATCTCCGTTTAATTCAGCGCCGAAAGTCCAACTGATTCACTGGAGCAGCCGCCGGCTCTGAACGGACGTGACAACGAGGCCGCCAAGAAGAAGAAGACGCCTCAGGAGGACAGCAGCACAGCTGGACCGAGCAGAGGACAGGACGAGGGAGGCAACACGACCCAGCACAAAGTCCAGGTAAAAACCACTGGAAGAACTTACCGTAACTTCCAGACTATTGAGCGCACCTGAATATAAGCCACGCCCACTACATTAAAAACCTTGTACATATCTAGGCCACACCTGTGTATAAACATCAGTGTTCCCATTGTAACATGAGGTATTTACACAGAAATACTTCTTTTTTTATTAAATTTATTCATTTTCAAAACAACACAAGAACAATCTCATATTTGAGACCGTACAGTATAAAAGTAAAATGAAGGGATGCAGAAAGAAGAATAAATCTTATTTTTTTCTGCTCCCTATTGCAAAGATAATTCAAACAAGATAAAAAGAAAAAGAAAAAAACCTATCTAAAAGGTTACAGATTGAAGAAAACAACTCGTATAGTTCCAAGAAAGAGAATTTCAAAGAAGACATCTATTACACGATATTGTTATCATTTGCAAGAAATTTGTTTTGATCATATTTTTTTAAAATGGTCATTGATTTAGCATTCTTAACACCAGTTTCCAGATTATTTCCAAGATCAATTCCTTTGATTGAGGTTGACCGACCCCTTAAATTAGTTCTATATCTTGGTTTCACAAAAATCTCTATTCCTTTAAGATTATAACAACTTTTACGTTTGACAAAAACATTTGTATATTCACTGGTAGTTCATTTTTATGAGCTCTATACATAATCGACAGGATATTGTAATCACCAGGTCATGGAACTTCAACAATTTCCAATTTGTGAAATAAAGTGCTTGAAGGGTGACAATAGTGCTTTCTGGTAATTATTCTTACGCTTCTCTTCTGAAGTACTTTTTAAACTTTTAATATGTACCGATAACGTACACAATGCGTACAATAATTTTATTTTATTTTTTTCTGAACTGTGCCGGTTGGTTTTTAAAAAAAGCACAGTAGCCTACCAGGAAAAGTAATTGATCGCTATCTTCATCTTCCTCCTGTGCACTAAAACCACTAAAGTCGTCTTCTTCAGGGGGCACAACGATGGGGGGAACTCCCTGCAGTGGAAGGGAGGAGGGATTTTACAAAGTTTCATTGGTCCACTGTGACCTGTTTGGTAATTTCATTGGTCAGATTTTTTATTTAGCCTTTATTTATACAGGTAGACTCATTGAGCCACAAAGACCCGCCCCACATGAGAGACGTGTATTGGGAAGCTATGTGAGCTCCCATGTGTGACTAAGTTAAATGTTTTGGCGACATCAACCTTGTTACCTTGTCTAAAAAATAATAATAATAAATTATCCGCAGCATTGTTCAAAATGTGTGAAAAAAGTAGCGGCTTATAGTCTGGAAAGTACGGTAATTCCTTTCATTATCTGATTAAATTTTTTGACCTCATGGCTTGGGATAAACCTTCAAACATATTTTTGGCTGAATCATTTTAATTCCACCTGGTGGACTATCAGACAGAAAGTCCAGTCCAGCAGTTCCTTTCTTCAAATGGTCTACCATGAGATGTTTGCACACACTGGAGTTATTAATGTTGCTGGGCTGCCTTCACCAGGAGAGCATCAGAGCTGACGAGTCCGGCTCTGATGGGGAGACCACCGTCACCACCAGGGTGTACCGCAGACGGGTCATACTGAAGGTTTGTGAGGTCTTGGTGTGCGTCCAGAATATGAAGTCTACAAAAAAACTAAAAATAATCAGTGAAAGACGCTTGGAGAGGCTGAACCCAGTCTGTTGCTGTGTTTGCTGTGGTGCTTTGGTTGAAGTGTGCTTTTTTAGTGCTTGGAGAACACAAAAACATTCAAACTGGTTCAGAACACCAAAGTCCACCAAAGGTGTTCTGAACCAGTTTGACGTGACTGTCGATGAGGGAGAGGGCGGGCACCGGAGGCCATCTTGGCAGCAACATAACTGGTTTTTCCCACTTTGGTGTAAGCTGTTGGGGAAGAATCAGTTTTGTTTGGGGTTTCCTCAGACTGATGAAGAAGCCTTCTGGATGGAAGGTGAAACGTCTTAGCACAAAAAATTTCAAAAAAGACACCGTCCAGATAATCTGACTGAACATTGTTGGATTGTATACCTGGATTATTGAGCATGGGCTTTGGCGTTTAAAATGTAGTTTGATGGAGACTATCTGCAGTAAAAAATTCAAAGTACAGGTAGTCCTCGACTTACGAGCGCATCGACATACGAGGTTCCGCACTTACGAATATGCTTCTCATTAAAAATAATAATAATAACAATAATTTTTAAAAAATTAATAATGAATAAATAAATGTACAGTACTGTACAGTTACCAAGCACT
>JBBPBX010027583.1:17043-27218 GCA_038048925.1 Garcialebias charrua
TACCACTACGCCACGGCCGCCCCGTAAGTGTCAGAAGCCCAAACACAATACCCTGGTATCCGCCATTGTCGATAGTTTCTTCTCCTGACAGAAAATATCAATTTTTTCTGTTTACACGACAACGGACACCGGGACGTTTTTGAACCATTGCACTCTGGAACCCATTCTCAAATTGTGCCATTGTTAAAGAAAACATTTGCTATTTTCGTGTAAATAAACAGTACAAACGCAACGAAACTCTTCCATTTTCACCAGAAATTGTTTTTGTGTAAACAGGGCCTCAATGACATCTCCCCTTTAAAGGCTCCAGTATACTCGAGTGGACGTTTTTATGCGTGGACTCGACGTGCAGTGTCCGCAAAGTGTTGAGACTTCATACTCAAGTGTCCATCTTGAACGGCTGCAAACCAGCTCAGCAGGCAAGGGGCGAGACAAATTGAGGTCGCCGATTGGTCATTTGCTGACACGCCTACTGGATTGATTGACAGGTCAAAAAAAAAAAGAGAGAGACCGAGAGCTGGCAGCCTCAGCCGCAGCGCTGTTCCGTGAAACAGGGAGCACTGGCCCTGAAGCCCACACATCAGACCAGCCCACCAGGAAATCACCAGACCCTCCCCGCAGCCACAAAGGCCCTGAAGATCGTCGGCACCTCCTTGCCCTCACTGCAGGACTTACACAGCAAACGCCTCACTCGGAAAGCCCACTGCATGGCAGGTGATCCCACACACCCACTACACAGCTGCTTCAGACTGCTGCCATCAGGGAGGAGACTGAGGAGTCTCCAGGCTCGAACCAGCAGACTGAGAGACAGCTCTGTCCATCAGGCAGTCAGAATGCTAAACACTCTGCCTGCTCTGCCTCCCCTCCCATTTGAACTGCCTTAACACAAAAAACTTTCTCACACATTACCACTCAACACAAAGTTTTTAACACTGGACCCTGTGTCATCAAACGGGTTATTCACTAAACTCTCGGTCATGTGCTCATTCAGTTTGCACTACTTCTCATATTTGCACTAATGTTTGTATTACATTACTGCCTATAGTCATACTACTGTTTACATTCACTGTTTACATTTATTAATACGGTTTACATTTATTACTACTGTTTTACATTTATTACTACTGTTTACATTTACACTACTTTTATATCTACACTACTGCTGATACATATACAGTATTCTCTGACTAGCCTTATCTAAGGATGCCAAATGTGCCTTATGTGCCTTACTGCATATGCCACTTTGCCTCTATACCAACATCAACTACCTCATACATATACTGTGTACATTAACTCATATGCTGCTGTGCCACTCTTTGCAAATGTCAATGCTAGAACCTTCAGTTTATTTTATAGATATACTTTTTATACTTTTTATACTACTATGAAAAAACTCAGGACAGTATTACACTTTTATTATTTCATTTTATGCTTATGTTCATTGGGTGTTTGGTGTTTTAGGGGTGTTTGGTGTTTCAGTGTTGGTGTAAATTTTCATACTTTTATACTACTATGAAAAAACTCAGGACAGTGTTACACTTTTACTATTTTATGCTTATGTTTATTAAATGTTTTAGTGTTTAGTGTTTAGATAGTTACTGTTGCACCGAGGGACTGAGAGAAACGCAATTTCAATCCTGTGTATGTCCTGTACATATTGCAGTTTTGACAATAAAGTTGACCGACTTTGACTTTGACTTTGATTTTAATTTGCTCGTGACAAATTCCTTCATTTCTCACAATTTTAGTCATGGCGTCAACGAACGAGGAGGAAGAGATCGCTTGCCTCTTGGAAAAACAAAACAAAAGGCTAACAACACGGCTACTAATGCGTTAGCCGTGTTGTTAGCCGCTAAGGACCGTATCTTTAGCGATATGATAAACTGCTGCTCTGTATTCCTCTAAAAGGCACACAGCATGGCTAAATAAACTCTGAACCATTTCAAATAAGAAGACGGGTCCTGTCGTCTGGCTGTAGCTTCCAGGTTCAAAGTGGAGGCTCACCACAGCAGCTTCACACAGGCTGACTAACGTGAAGGCTGCGTAGCTGAATGGACTGTACTTATAAAGCACCTTTCCATCTTATCAAGACATTAAAAGCTCTTTACAACAAAATCTGTACCTCATTTACCCATTCATGCCCTCTAATAAATCTCTACAAAGAATAATCAGAGCTTCATCACATTCATACACCGATGGGACACACATCAGAGGCAATTAGGTTTCAATGTCTTGCCCAGGGACACTTCAGCATGTGACTGCTGGTGGAATCAAACCCCCAGCTCTCCCATTGGAGGACAACTGCTCTAACCTCAGCCACAACTGTCCCCAGCTGAAAAGGATTATTATTTAATATATGTAAATAGATAGCCTGGTTAAAACCAGACCCTTGTCCTTCACTTCGCTTCAGACAAGGGTCTGGACTTTCTCCATTGACAACCAATTCTTGCTGGAGGCGTGGCCTCTGCTGATGGCTGCTCCCCCGTGGTCTGCTGAACTTGACTTCAGCTCCGCCTCCTGCTGAATTTTCTCTCGCTCCGTTGCATATTCTGTGTTTATATGTTAATAAAACGTCCTAATAAAATAAAATAAAACCATGGAGCGCTGGTCCAACACACCAGAAGACCAGGAAATCTGATGGGACTCGGGCAGCAACGTAAAACCTGACTTTAATTCTCTCGTGACAACCTGAGGCATTTCCTTGTTCATTTCACTCAGCGGAGGGTGAGGAGGAGAAGGAGGAGGGAGCGATTACTTGACTTTTGGGAAAAAAAACAAAAGAAAACTCCAGATAAGGGATTAAGAAGGGGAAATTAATAAATTTGTGTCACATATAAAACAGTCCTGCATCGCTTTGAATGAGAACATGCGAATGCTCGCTGGCTGCGCTGGGACAGGTGGGGGCGTGGGTTAGGGGCCAAAAACTCCGCCCCTTCTGTTCTCTGATTGGTCCGGTCAAAAATCTACCGGAGAAATCGTTGTCTATGAGAGAAGTCCCAGACTGTGCAGTGAAGGGAAATGAGAATTGAGCGGAGCTGTGCAGGAAGGCGAGGGCCAGGCTAGTAAATAGATGTCTAAAAAATAAACTATTTAATATATGTAAATAGTTTTTTTTTAGGCATTCATTTTGTACAGTTACAGCTGTTAATAAATATGCCTGTGTGACAATTGGGACAAAACTTTGGCTCAAATATATTTTTGTTATTACATTATGAAAATAAAAAATATTGATATATACATCGTATATCGCGATATATATATAAAATAATATTGAGATATTAATTTTGGTCCATATCGTCCAGCCCTACTCCAGATGAAAACCCCAACAGGAGTAACAAGAGTATTCATTAGCTATGTTTACATGGACACAAGTAATCGGATCAAACGGCCGTTCGGAATAAAAATGTGTCATGTAAATACCCCGTTCGGGTTATTTTTTATTTATTCAGCGTGAGCCGAAATAATTTGTGATCAGAACGAAATGGGTGGTTTACGCCGATTCATAATCTGAACGTTGTGCATATAAACACTTGATCTGTTCATTTTTTTCTGATGGTGAAAAACTGGACCTGACTGTGCATGTAATTTCCGCCTAGCTAATGCTAATATTAGCGCGTCGGGGAAGCAAAACTGGTCGGTGAGCAACAGCATTTCTACTAGAAACTTGGAAAGAGCTCAAAATATATGTATATAAATATAAATAAATATATATATATATATATAAAATATATATATAAATATAAATATATGTACACTATTACTAGTTGATGTTTTTTTTTTCTTAGTTAATCCTAGATGTTATTACCGGTACTGTTTTTCTCTTGCAGTTGTTGTTGGATGTAACTGGGACCCTGTGTACATAATCTCGTTTTCATCACATGTACCACATGTGGTGCAAATGACAATAAAGACTCTCTGACTCTGACTCTGAAAATGATCTGTATTACCTGTAGCTCAGTCAGGGAGTGCAGTAACGTCTCCACTGTCATTATAACCTGTCGCAGGGTCCACTGTGGGCACTCAGGTTTGTTTACGTTCATCCAGAAGTAAACCAGACGTAGAACTTCTTCTTCTGTTTTTTTTTTTTTTAAGGAGTTTACCCCTTTGCACGTATCAGTACTGTACTTCTGTTCAAAACAAAGCCCTCTGCATGTAAACGCTTGTCATGAACAGATTGTGTCCATGTAAACGATACATTTGAATTATTTAATCTGAAAACATTTCAATCCGATCAAAAATATTTTGCACATGTAAACATAGGCTTTGCAGTGTGGAATCAGAAAGTATTTTCACTCAACAGTTCCACAAAATGGCCATAAAGACCAGCTGACTTTGATTGCTAATAAATCCTTTACCTAGCCACTTCATCTAATCCGCATTGATGTGATGTTTCCAAAATAAAGCATGCGTCGCAGAGCAAAAAGAGTCACGAAGTGGAACTCAGCTGTGTTGACAATAAGCACTACAAACTGAAACGTGACATACTATATTAAAAACACAACATATTATACAGGTAGTCCCCGATTTACGAGCGCTCTGATCTGCGAGGTTCCAGACTTACGAGCTGCACATTTTTGGAAAAAACGAAAAAAATACTGAGTTTTCATGTGTTTTTTCACTTCAGTTAGCTAGTTAAGCATATAAACACACGTTTCCGATCATTTTTATGCACTCAAAAGTAGTTTTTAGATGAAAATAGAGTGTTTTTAGGTGCGCTAGCGAAAACCGTTCCAATTTACGAGCGGATTTCCGGATTTACGAGCGAAATGGCGGCCGTTCCAAATTACGAGATTTCCGGTTTACGAGCGCCTCGTTGTAACGGATCTCGCTCGTAAATCGGGGACTACCTGTACTCAGTTTACTGGTTCTCTTTGTAGTTAACCAAATTCTTCAACTAAATGAAGTTTCTGTGTGTCATCAATCTTTTTCGGTTTAATAAATTAGTTTGTTTTTAGGTTTGTAAATCCCTCAACCTTGTATTACCATAAATCACACCATCCTGGAACTGCAACTGACTTTGATGTTACTCTGCTTGGCATCGCAGCAGCGGGTTGGATTCAACCCCCAATGCCACTTTAGTTTATTCAAAAATGGCATTCATACAGAAAAAAGGACATCTCATCAAAGCTTGAAGTGTTTGTGTACATGCCTAAAAACTCCTATGCTCATTTTAAGCTCAGAATTTCCAGAACACAAAGTGGGCCCAGTAAGAGCCATTTACAAACCATTAAGACCAGGTAAAGGTTTTAAGCAGTTAAAAATAAAAGTCTGATTCTGATTTACTGAGCTGCTTGCCTGGAAAACATGTGACTGGCATCACATGAGGTAAGGGGGGAGGAGAGAAGTAAAGGGTTGATATGTGTGTGTGTTGTGTGTAGTGTGTACAGCGCCAAAGGCTCATGCACACAGCATACATCCAACTCCTGGCACCATAATAAGCTTTGTGATCAGTTTCCTTGGTTTTCACTGACAGTAAGCAGATATAAGTGACTTGGAGAGGTAAATAGAAACAGCTTTTGCTGCAGCAGTCACAGGCTTGCAGATGTAACAGAGAAGGATGGAAGGTGAATAAGACATTTAGAGAGACGAGGTGAGAGCTTTTTTTTATGTAGAGGAAGAGAAAGCCAGAGCTCCAGCTGTCGGTATCAGGGGTGGAAAAAGGGCCAGACACTAATCACTCTGCAAAAAAAGTTTTAAATAAGTTTACGCATTCTTGAGTCAGACTTCTTGTTTCAAAATTTTACTTATTTCTTTCATCGCAGAACAGACATTCTGCGCGTTACAAAATTAGTCCTTAAATTTGGAGCTTGGATTCAGTGCATTTGTTAGCATAATTGTCAGCAGCTACGGTATGTCCATCAAGCTGTGGCTTAAACTTAAGGACAATTTTCAGACAGCAGTTTTGAGCAATAATAAACATGATTTACAAGAGCCACAATTTTACATAAAATATCAACTATGGTCACAAGAGCAACGGGAAAAATGCTTTTGCGTGTGAGAGTGAGACAGACAGAGGGATTTAAACGACTTTAGTTGGACACATGGTAGTTCTGCACGGCAGAGACCATGACCTACTTTTTATAGCCTTTAAAACAGACAAGCACGCACAGCTTCTGACAATGGGACAGGAAAACAGAGGTTAGGCATGAACTAAGCCTCATTTCTAATGCACGCATTCCAGTAGACAGAGCTCAACACTACGGTGCTTTCAGCCTGCCTGTTGGTACAAGCATCTCCTGCACCCACAATCCCTTGCAAACCAACAAAGCATATAGAAACCAAAGGTGTGCTACAAATATGTAAGCAACGAACTATACCCTTTGACAACCGTTGTTTAGACCACTGAAGAAAAAAACATTTTACACTTTCGACAACAAAAGGGTCTTTAACCTTCTTTGTATTCCATCTCATAGTTGTTTGTTGGAGAAGGTAAATATCTATAGACAAAATATGTTCTCGGGTATCATAAAGATGCCACAACTTTAGGTTTATGTGTACTTTTACATCGCTGTGTTCTCATGTAAACAAGCTGTGGTGTTCACAATGAAAGCCCACACAAACACATGTTCACAAATGGATCCAACAACAACTTCGAAAAACAAAACAGAGAAAACCTATTTTTAAACAAAAGGCACTTTCTTAAGTGCTCCAACAAAAAGTGGCTTTGAAAAGATGCAGAAATCAGCTTGATGGTATTTTGTCAACCTACCGATTCCATGGCTGTGGGAGAATTTCAGTGGGCTAAAATCCAACTTGAAAATTTCCTGCTGCTTGTAGAGTCCACAATATCCTGAAAAAAAAAGATGAAACAAAATATTAATTACAACAAAAACCGTTTCACAATACTGTACTTGCAATAAATGTATAGGAGAATGCAGAGAGCCATGTTTTGTCTCTTGTAGCTTTCTAGTACACCTAAAAAAACAGTGGATAAACAGATACACAAACATGGATATCTCTAGAGCTTTTCTTACTCCAAACTATCCCCCAAAAAACGTGCTGCACAAGAAACCTGAGCCTTGTTCTAAACCACATGTAATAACCCAATACTGTACTGTACTTGCACTTGCCTCACAAAACACAAAGAATAGAAACATGGTAGTTAGCCAAGTATCATGTATGTGTTCATATCAATTTAAGGTTTATAATAATAATAATAATCATCATCATTTTATTTAAAAGTGCCTTTCAGGACACCCAAGGACACTTAACAAACCAATACAGTGCAAACATTATCAGTGACAAATTGAAATATAAAATACATAAAGATTATAAAATGCAAAATAATAAAAATACATTTAGTAAAGTTAATGATAAGCTAGTCTAAAGAGATGTGTTTTCAGGGCTGTCTTGAACAGAGAAAGGGAGGTGGTGTTTCGAAGGTCTGGCGGTAGAGCGTTCCAGAGGTGAGGGGCAGAGCAGGTGAAGGCCCTGCTCCCCATGGTGGAGAGGCGGGCAGAGGGTACATGGAGATGTAGCGAAGAGGAGGATCTGAGAGAGCGTGATGGGATGGAGATTTGTAGGAGGTCAGATAGATAAGGAGGGGCAAGGTTGTGGATAGCTTTGAACGTGAGAAGTAGAATTTTGAAGATGATGCATGATTTAACCGGGAGCCAGTGGAGCTGCTGCAGGACAGGAGTGATGTAGTTATAGGAGGAGGTTTGAGTGATGACATGGGCAGCTGAGTTCTGGACCATCTGTAACTTGTGGAAAGATTTGTTGGGGAGGCCGTAGAGAAGGAAGTTGCAGTAATCGATACGGGAAGTCACAAGACTGTGCACCAGGATGACTGTGGAGCGGGGTGTGAGAGAAGGACGGAGACGGTTAATATTACGGAGGTGGAAATAGGCAGACCGAGTAACATTGTTGATGTGTGAAGTGAAGGAGAGTGGCATGGTGTCGAGGATGACACCGAGGCTCTTGACCTGAGGGGAGGGGGATAGTTTATCTGCTTTAGTGCATTATGTGAGCAATCAAGAATCTAACCCCTTTCATAAGACAGCTCAGTCCAGGCCTGATGCGTGTTCAGTCCTCCAACAAGCATTCAGAAAAAACACAAAGGCAGATCTGATGTGCCCCTGATCCGCGAGCAGAGGTAGTATCTGTCGACTTGTGAAAGGTGGGGGTGTCTGCGGCTTCAAACTGATTTGAATAATGGGAGGAATGATGATGTACTCTCCTGGCGCCCACTGTCGCGCTCTATTTAAATGTGTAAACAAGAACATGACATTTGTATTTTGCTTGCGCATCACTCGCTATTTTTCGCCGAATCTTTTTCTTTTTTTATTCATCATCACGGAAATGGCTAATTGGTTAAATAATTGCTAAATAATTGCTGCATCTTGGCATTTATTAACAAAAGCATTCGGAAAAGCACAACTATGTTCGCTAGCGTCGCCATGTTTATTTACAGACACCTCTGCGGTCCCACTTTAAACACGCATGCACCACGTCATCTGAGCTGCAGATTTTCACCACGCCTCTTTTCAACCCGCACTGCAAATCGTTTTGTGAATGCTCCATTGAGGCCGGGCCGTGGCCGGATTCAACTTTGTTTTATGAATGACCCGGGGGGGATTAAAGCCGGGCCGCTCTATGCGGCTATTGCGCGGATTTGACTTATGAAAGGGGCTTCTGAAACAAGTGTTTCCCCTAGATCCATTGCCTTGGCAGGATGCGTTCATGTCTTCAGTGATTTTTGTCGACAGGTGGAGGGGAGAGAATCGTCGGAGGACAGTTGTGCCAAGTTAGTGTCGGCAGTTGTCAACGGGGATTAATTCAAACTTTATTTATACAGGTTAGTCTCATTGAGCCTCGAGGACTCATTTACAAGAGAGACCTGTTTTTAACAAAGAATGATGACAACAGTAGACAATCATAAAAGAAAGCATATAAAATGAAAAATAAATTGTATAAAATTATATTTAAAAAACGAAACAACAGCTATATTATAAAGTGATGTAAAACACTAAAACCATGAACATGTCTGTGTTGGTTTTTGCCATGCACTTAGCAGATGTTTGAAGCCATTTAGACTGGTCAAGGTCAAGAACTTCAGTTTTATTTGCAAGGTGTTCCAAGAAACAGTAGTGGAGTATGAGGAGGCCCATTTGCCTAGTTCAGTCTGCACTGAGGGAAAACGGCATGTAATAAAGTCCTGGGAGCGCATGCTGCAGCTGCACTCACGTGGTGACGTGTAGGAGGAGATATAAGAAGGCAAAAGATCAAGAAGTGATTTAAAGATGAAAATATACTACTGTGAGAGTCTGCGTGGTGTTAATGATGACCAGTTAACAAGTGAATACAGGGTGCAGTGGTGGGTATGGTAGTTACAGTTAGTTATGAATCTTAGCTCACTGTGATAGACAGTGTTCAACATTTGCAGGGTGCTTGTAAGAGCGTCCATGTAAATAATGTCACGATAGTCAATGGAGGCAAGGAAAGTCACAGTTACAAGGCATTTCTTAGCATTCAGAGTTAAACCGGATCCATTTCTGAAAAAGAAACATGGTTTTACTTTCAGTTTCCTTACCAAGTTTTCAATGTGGGGCTTAAGAGACAGATGCAAATCGACCAAGATACCCAAGTATTTGTAAGAATTGACAAACGTAATAGGAACACCATTCAAGGATAAAACAGAAGGAAGGACAGCTGGGACCGACTTCCTGTTTGAAAACAACATCCCTTTGGGTTTGTCAACGTTTAGCACAAGTTTAAGACAGAACTAATCAGACTGTATGAAAAGCAGACTGCAAAAGCTGGAAAACCTTAGCAACAGTTTTAGCTTGACAACAAGCAACTGTGTCATCAGCATAGAATCGTAAGGATGCATCTGGAATGATATGACCTAGATTACTTATATATACAGTAGACTGTGAACAGGGTGGGTCCCAAGACTGAACCTTGTTAACAGTTAGACAACTGGAAGAAGTACCATTATGTTCAATACATTGCCTCCGATATGAGAGATAGTTAGAGAACCAACCAATGGTGTGATCTGAGAAACCAATTTCTGAGAACTTATGACATAAGATGTCATGATCCACAGTGTCAAAAGCTTTAGACTAGGGATGTGCGATACAGCATAAAATTCATATCAAAATATGTATTGTGAAGGGTGGCACTGGCAATAACGATATATATCAGTGTTTCCCAACCTGGGGGGCCCAACCCCA
>JBBPBX010027584.1:0-12311 GCA_038048925.1 Garcialebias charrua
CAAGCACTTCGCCTATCCTAACACAGTACCCTACATAATTATCACAAAACACATAAAGTACATTTGGAGACCAAATAAAAAGTTAATTTCTTACTTTGAGCTGGTCAAGCCTGTCTCCGTCTTTTTGCATGTTAGCTCATTGCACATCCGAGCTCTGCAGCTTTGTGCTGTTTCACGCGGTCCAAAGAGTTTACAGATAGGACTGTTAGCATGTTAACTCCATACATAATGAAGGGAAAAAGAGTGAATAACTTACTGGGAGCCGTTTCTCAGCGGTATCCATCCAATAGCTGCGCGCGTTAGCATCTTAGCCCCACCAAAAGGCTGCCGCAGCTGTTTCTCCGCATTTTAGCATGTTAGCTCGGTGTCCATCCAACATCTGAGGCTGCCAGGCGGACATCGAGGCGAGCTCCGCCGCCCGTCGGCTCCGTGTCCTCAGTGGGGCATTAGCATCCACCCATCCATCCTACAGCTAGGGTTGTTAGCATGTTATCTCGTTGCTCCTCCGGTACAGCTTGCTGTCTGCTGCTTCACGTGGTCCACAGCGTCGTTTTCCGTCGTCCCTCCGCAAAACCGCTGTTCAGCTCCCACCTCATGTAACCGAGCGCAACAACCTCTGATTCAACGAGGTCCGTCGGAAGTCGGCTGTCAAGGACAGAGTTAACTGCTAAACTGGCGGGCACTGCCGAAAACTGACTGCCAAAAACTGGCGGAAACTGGCGGAAACTGCCGAAAATGTCATAAATCAACTTAAAAATAATAATAATAATACTTTATTTATAAAGCCATTTAAAACAACCACAGCTGAACAAAGTACTGTACACATGAAATCAAGAACATTTAAATACATTTAAAAAAAAGTATTTATTTATTTATTTATTTTATTTTATATTTTTATTAATAAGACGCGTTCGTAAAGTTGAACCACCGTAGACCGCCGTAAGTCGGGGATCACATGTATTGGTATATCGGATATTGCCCCAAAATCCAACATCATGCATTCCTAATTTCAACCATTCAGTCATCAAAATGTTCAGCTCAGAGAGAACATTACAGAAATGACTTTTGGTATTTATGATTTTTAAACTCCTCCCTGGGTTGCCACCTTACCGTGGTGGAGGGGTTTGAGTGTCCAAATGATCCTAGGCGCTATGCTGTCAGGGGCTTCATGACCCTAGTAGGGTCACCCAAGGCAGACAGGTCCTAGGTGAGGGACCAGACAAAGTGCAACCCATAGACCCCTTATGACGAGTACAATAAATGGACTAAATATTCCCTCGCCCGGGCGTGGGTCACAGGGGCCCCACTCTGGAGCCATGCCCGGAGGTGGGGCCTGCTGGCGAGTGCCTGGTGGCTTGACTTTTACCCATGGAGCCCGGCAGGGCACAGCCCGAAGAGGAGACGTGGATCCACCTTCCCATGGGCTCACCACCTGTGGGAGGGGCCAAAGGGGTCGGTGCAATGTGGGATGGGTAGTGGCAGAGGGCAGGGACCCTGGCGGTCTGATCCTCGGCTACAGAAGCTGGCCATTGGGACATGGAATGTCACCTCTCTGGTGGGGAAGGAGCCTGAGCTAGTGTGTGAGGTTGAGAGGTTCCGACTAGAAATAGTCGGACTCACCTCAACGCATGGCTCTGGCTCTGGAACCAGTTTCCTTGAGAGGGGTTGGACACTCTTCCACTCTGGAGTTGCCCCTGGTGAGAGGCGCCGAGCAGGAGTGGGCATACTTGTTGCCCCCCATCTTGGTGCCTGTACGTTGGGGTTCACCCCGGTGAACGAGAGGGTAGCCTCCCTTCGCCTACGTGTGGGGGGACGGGCTCTGACTGTTGTTTGTGCCTATGCGCCGAACGGCAGCGCAGATTACCCACCCTTTTTGGAGTCCTTGGAGGGGGTATTGGAGAGTGCGCCTCCTGGGGACTCCCTTGTTCTAGCTGGGGGACTTCAACGCTCACGTGGGCAATGACAGTGAGACCTGGAGGGGTGTGGTTGGGAGGAACGGCCCCCCTGATCTGAACCCGAGTGGTGTTCTGTTATTGGACTTCTGTGCTCGTCATGGATTGTCCATAACGAACACCATGTTCAGGCATAAGGGTGTCCATATGTGCTCTTGGCACCAGGACACCCTAGGTCGCAGTTCGATGATCGACTTTGTTGTCGTCTCATCTGATCTGCGGCCGCATGTCCTGGACACTCGGGTGAAGAGAGGGGCGGAGCTGTCAACTGACCACTACCTGGTGGTGAGTTGGCTCCGATGGTGGGGGAGGATGCCGGTCAGACCTGGCAGACCCAAACGTATTGTGAGGGTCTGCTGGGAACGTCTGGCAGAGTCTCCCGTAAGACGGAGCTTTAACTCCCACCTCCGGGAGAGCTTTGAACACGTTCCGAGGGAGGCGGGGGACATTGAGTCCGAGTGGGCCATGTTCGCGCCTCTATTGTCGAGGCAGCTTATCGGAGCTATGGCCGCAAGGTTGTTGGTGCCTGTCATGGTGGCAACCCTCGAACACCGGCGGTGAAGGATGCTGTCAGGCTGAAGAAGGAGTCCTATTGGGCCTTTTTGGCCTGTGGGACCCCGGAAGCAGCTGATAGGTATCGGCAGTCCAAACGGCATGCAGCTCGGGTGGTTGCTGAGGCAAAAACTTGAGTGTGGGAGGAGTTCGGAGAGGCCATGGAGAATGACTTCCGTACGGCTTTGAGGTGATTCTGGTCCACCATCCGGCGTCTCAGGGGCGGAAAGCGGTACACGTCCAACACCATTTACAGTGGAGGTGGCGTGCTGTTGACCTCAACTCGGGATGTTGTGAGTCGGTGGATAGAATACTTCGAAGACCTCCTCAATCCTACTGGCACGTCTTCCACTGAGGAAGCGGAGCCTGGGGACTTTGGGTTGGGCTCTCCAATCTCTGGTGCTAAGGTCACTGAGGTAGTTAAAAAGCGCCTCGGTGGCAGGGCCCCAGGAGTGGAGGAGATTCGCCCTTAGTTCCTTAGGGCTCTGGATGTTGTAGGGTTGTGTTGGCTTACGCGACTCTGCAATATCGCGTGGACAATCGGGGGAAGTTCCCTTGGATTGGCAGACTGGGGTGGTGGTTCCCCTATTCAAAAAGGGGGGCCGTAGGGTGTGTTCCAACTATAGGGGGATCACACTCTTAAGCCTCCCTGGTAAGGTCTATTCAGGGGTTCTGGAGAGGAGGGTCCGTCGGATAGTCGAACCTCGGATTCAGGAGGAGCAGTGTGGTTTTCGTCCTGGTCGTGGAACACTAGACCAGCTCTACACCCTCAGCAGGGTCCTGGAGGGTGCGTGGGAGTTTGCCCAACCAGTTTACATGTGCTTTGTGGACTTGGAGAAGGCATTCGACCGCGTCCCTCGGGGGGTTCTGTGGGGGGTACTCCGGGAGTATGGGGTACCAGGCCCTTTGATAAGGGCTGTTAGGTCCCTGTACGACCGGTGTCAGAGCTTGGTCCGCATTGCCGGCAGTAAGTCAGGCTCGTTTCCAGTGAGAGTTGGACTCCGCCAAGGTTGCCCTTTGTCACCGATTCTGTTCATAACTTTTATGGACAGAATTTCTAGGCGCAGCCAAGGTGTTGAGAGGATCCGTTTTGGTGGCCTTAGAATCGCTTCTCTGTTTTTTGCAGATGATGTGGTCCTATTGGCTTCATCAGATCGTGATCTACAGCTTTCGCTGGAGCGGTTTGCAGCCGAGTGTGATGCGGCCGGGATGAGGATCAGTTCCTCCAAATCCGAGGCCATGGTCTTGAGCCGGAAAAGGGTAGAGTGCCCTCTCCGGGTCGGGGAGGAGGTCCTGCCCCAAGTGGAGGAGTTTAAGTATCTCGGGGTCTTGTTCACGAATGAGGGAAAACTGGAGCGTGAGATCGATAGGCGGATAGGTGCAGCATCCGCAGTGAAGCGGGCGCTGTACCGGTCTGTCGTGGTGAAGAGAGAGCTGAGTCAAAAGGCAAAGCTCTCAATTTACCGATCGATCTACGTTCCCACCCTCATCTATGGTCATGAGCTTTGGGTTGTGACCGAAAGAACGAGATCTCGGATACAAGCTGCTGAAATGAGTTTCCTTCGCAGGGTGTCTGGACTCTCCCTTAGAGATAGGGTGAGAAGCTCAGTCATCCGGGAGGGACTCAGAGTAGAGCCGTTGCTTCTCCACATCGAGAGGAGCCAGTTGAGGTGGCTTGGGCATCTGGTTAGGATGCCTCCTGGACGCCTCCGGGTGAGGTTTTCCGGGCATGTCCCACCGGGAGGTGACCCAGATGAAGACCCAGGACACGCTGGAGGGAGTGACTATGTTTCTCAGCTGGCCTGGGAACGCCTTGGTATTCCCCTGGAGGAGCTGGCCCAAGTGGCTGGGGAGAGGGAAGTCTGGGCCTCCTTACTTCCGCCAAATTTACATTACATGCGGTCCGGCTCCGCCCCGCTCCGCAGGTCGCAGCTGAGCGAGTCCAGTTTCCACTACCTCCGCTCCGCTCAGGTCCGCATGGATGCGCCGCTCCGAGACGCATGCGCGGGAATTGCGAGATCGCGCGATAAATCAAGTGATAAATAAGTAAGTCAGAACAAAACAATTCATTCGGTGGAAGAAGGAGAACAACAGTAGAGACTGCTGCCTTGATCTTCTCTCGTAAATGAGCGACAGGACATGGTTTGAGCAACAGGAAGTGATGTATTACATTTCAGAATAAAATATTTATTTATTTCTTGTATTGCGTTTGTAGGCGTAGTCATAAATGATAGTTTGACAGCATTTTTGTACAAATAAATCCGTATAGAGCTAGGATTAGTCCGCCCGTGGTGATTTTATTTTGTAAATACGGATGTTGTGCTCGTTCCTTTTCCTGTTGGTGCAACGTAATCTTTGAAAGTTGACTCCGGCACAGCTCCGGCGTCCGGCAGAAATAGGATGGATTCTAATTTTGACGGACTGCCGTCCGCTCGCCTCTGCTCCCCGCCGCCGTGCGGAGCCAGTGTAAATTCTGTCATTGATTATAATGGGTGCGTATTTGCTGCGGAGGTCGGACCGGAGCGGGGCGGAGCCGGAACGCATGTAGTGTAAATTTGGCGTTAGGCTGCTACCCCCGCGACCCGACCCCGGATAAGTGGAAGAGAATGGATGGATGGATTTTAAAACTTTTTGAAATATTTGGTAAAATAATTATGCCTTCTTGTCCCTTTGTGCTTCCTTTTGTCCCATGTTATTTTTGTGTTTTGTATTCTTTTTCTCCATGTCTTTTTTTTTTACTGTTTATGTCTTTTTAGTCTCTTTTGTCCATTTTGTCTTTGGTGTCCTTTTTTGTCCTTTGTGGTTTTCATGCGTTCTTTTTGCCTTTTTATATCTCATATCTCTTCTCCTTCGCTGTTTTTTATTTATCTATTTATTGGTCTATATGGGCTAGTAATATTCCTATTTTTTTCTAAATCCGGAGACTCAAAGTCATTTCAATTAATGAAAAACTTAATTTAATTTAAACTGAACTGAATTTAAACTGAATTGAAACTTAATGTTTTTCTGCTTTCATTTATGCAGTCCCAGCTTTGCAGAGAAGAAATACATCTAGATATGTTCTATAATGGACTTTAAACCGTTTTTAAAAAGTAAAAATGTTATGTAGAGTCTCCCCTCACCCCTGCAGATTGTGCAGCTCCTCCAGCTTGTTGATAACAGATTCAGGTCTGGACGTGGTGACAACCCCCCAGAAGTTGAACAAAACAGCTTTCTTCTCCTCCATTTCCTCGGAGACTGGGTTTTCAGTTTCTCTGCCTACAAACTCCCAAGTGTCTCTGCAGCTGTTGTACACAAATGTTTGTGTGTCTGTGTTCAGTTCTGAACTCTGTACAGAATGACTGACGCTGCAGGACCGCCTTCTGGCCATACAAGCCAACACTCGACTCACAATCAGTGGAGAGAGGCAGCTAACTGATTCCCATGAGAAGAATCAGATTGTTTTTCAGTTAGTGTGTTTGTTTTAGTTTTATTTTCATGACAGCTTCAAAAACTTTCACACTCTGAAAAAAAGTACAGTATTCATGTAAAACATTTGCATGTAGATTTTATCTTTACCTAAAGCACAACAAAGACACAACCGTGTGTTTGTTAAAAGCATCGTCTGTGTGTGATAACAGAAAAGATCAGGGAAGTGAGTCATTTTTGTAAATCAGAAGGGGACTGAAAAACTACCGTACTCCGAACAGGAGTATACTGTAATCTTTGCATAGCTCTTTGAATACAGTTTGTGTGCATTTGTTTAAAGATCAAGATCAATACTGTCTGCAGATGTCTACAGTCCAACCATCAACAAGAGAAAAACAATATATTAACTGGAAAACTAAAACTTGTTTATTTGAACAGTAAATTCAGGTAGACTGTTGCTTGTAAATGTTTAACCGTAAACGGACTGTACTTAAATAGCTCCTTTCTATCTAGTCAAGATACTCAAAGCACTCTACAACACCATCCCTTCTCTCCACACACACGTTCATACAGCACTCTACTAGATTTCTACACAGCTTAATTGAACACACAGCTTAATTGAACAAAAACCAGAGGAAGTCGACACTCATCCAGACCATCAAAGAGTAACACAAGCTGGAAGTCTTTAAAGCTGCACATTTCTTTGGTTTCAGTAAAGAAGTGATGAACAAGTTCCACCAAGCTGAACTTCTTCTCTTTCAGCACGTTCAGTTCTCTGAAACTGAAAGTGAATGGAAACATGAACTGGATGTTCTGGTTTGCTTTGTCTTCAGCCCAGTCCAGAGTGAACTTCTGAGTTAAAGCTGCAGTATGTAGCTTTTTTTATGAACATATTTCTTCACTCTGTCACTACCTCCTGACAGACTGATGTTAGCCAGGTAATCTCTGAAAAAAATTAAAAAAAAATATTGTCCCCTTGCTTCTCCAGGTGGTAAATAAGCATTTCTAAAAAGAAAAGGTGACCCGCCATTTTCCAGCCAATAAAAACAGAGTTTGTAACCAGCCAATAAAAACAGAGCTTGAATTTGAATCAGCCAATAAAAACAGAGCTTGAATTTGAAATTCAACAGACCACAAGGGGGCAGAGCCACATATGGCTCTGAGGGGGAGGGATCAGAATGCTTTGCCTGTTGAAAATATTTCTAACTGCTGCAGTTCTACAGAAACTGCATACTGAACCTTTAAGACTGTTTTCCCAATGCCAGCCACTCCCTTTGTCATCACTGTTCTGACTGGTTTATGTCTTCCAGGTAGGAGTTGAAAGATGTCTTCTTGTCTGATGGTTCTTTCTTGTGAGTGTGGTTTCCTGGATGCTGTCTCAATCTGTCTGACCTCATGTTTATCAGTGACCTCTCCAGTCCCTCCCTCTGTGACATAGATCATAGTGACTGTGTAGATCTGATTCAGAAGGGTTGGGTTTCCTGCTTTAGCAATCTCCTCAAACACACACTGGAACCTTTCCTTCAGGTTAAATTTCAGTTTACTTATGCACAGTGGTGCAGTGGCTTCTGAAAGATTAAGTGACAAAGAACAGGCTGTCTTTCAACAAACCCTGACATTGTTTTTTTCATATACAGCAGTGGTGGGCAGCGCTAGTCCAAAAATTAGTTCCGCAATTTCTAAAGCGCCTATTAAGTTATTTAGGTCCATAATTTCAAAAGCTCTTATGTCTTAGGAAAACTAGCAGAAGTTAATTTTAAAGCGCATATTCAATTCAACACTTGGTAGCCAGCAATAAGTTATGCAATATTTGCACTACACTGCAAAATAGCGGTGCATGAACTGTTATACATCTTCATCCTACCAATAACCGCGAATCGCTGGGGATGTCATTTCCTAAAATAGACCTTTCGCTCATGGTCTAAAAATTAAAAAGTTGTTGAATGTGTTGAGGATTGCTATTTTGGCTGCTTCTTTGTCTTTTTCTTTTGTTTATTGTAGATTTTTCATTAAAAATGCAAGTAATTTTAAAACTGTTTACTGGAAAACTGAAGCGCTGCAATGCATTATGGGCACATGATGAAAGCAAAGCACGGAGTACAGGAAACATTAACCATTGCCTTCCTGCTACGTAAGCAGACACAGCAGCATTGTGGGAAATGTCTGTAAAATCAGAACCATGACTGAAAGCAACAGGAAGAATGGACATACCTTCTCTCAATGATTACTGTTATAATAATAATAATAATAATAATAATAATAATAATAATGAAAATAATGAATTTAATTTATAGCGCACTTTTCATTAATGAAAATCTCAAAGTGCTACAAAGTGCAACAGAATCAAACGTCAATAAAACAAGTGATAAAGCAAGTAAAATCAATAACAGTATCAACTAAGATCAAAGATAGAATCATGAGGAGGCAGAGTAGCTCGCTTACAAAGAAAGGTCTTCAAGCCGCTCTCAGGCAGTCAGGAAGAGAGTTCCACAGGCGGGGGGCAGCCACACTGAAAGCCTGGTCTCCCATGGTCCTTAAAGTGCGACTAAACCCAAAATTAACTTTTTTTAGCTGATAAACTCCCTAGAATGTGTTTAAAATGTTATCTAGCACTATGGCTGTGTTTATTCTCACATAATTGTGCATATCTGTGTAAATTGGCAATATTTGGTCTAAAAATGTGTTTACGGTAGTTCTATGGGTTGAACTGGTGGATTACACCTTAATTTTCTTATTTGTGCAAACGCTCATGTGTGACATGTCTGCTCATGTGTGATGTCACACAGGTGGTTCAAGCAGAGCCAATCCCCTGCAGAGATGAGAAGTGCATACCTTATATGGAAATGCTGCATTTCACTCCTGACAAGCGGTTTTATTTTTCTTTTCATTTTCATTTTTTTAGGCCTTTGGTTTTGGATGGAATGGGTGGAATGGATAAATACATCTACATGTTTATTCTTTGTTGTTGCTTGGTGTATGTTGTTGGCTAGAGGTTTAATTTGTTTTAGGTTGTTGCAGGTGGAGGCGTGAACAAAAGCACAACTCTACCTCCACCCCTCCTTGTCTCTCGACACGCCCATTTTCAGGGAGATTTTGGAAGGAGGAGTTACCGATCCACAGGGGTTTAGTCGCACTTTAATTTGGTTCTCGGAATGTGAAGGAGATTGCTGTTCTGTGACCGCAGAGACCGGGTGGATGAATATGGAACAAGAATGTCCTTTAGATAATCTGGTGAAGTTCCGTGTAAGCATCGATGTGTAATGAGAGCAGTTTTGTACTGAATTCTGTAGGCGACAGGAAGCCAATGAAGGTTATGGAGAATGGGCGTAATACGTTCAAATTTACGAACTCTCAACAAAATCCTTGCTGAACTGTAGTGCAGCAGTTAGTGCTCTGTTAGTTGGGAGGGGAGCTGTAGAATGGATCACGTGCATTGTGATTCATAACAGTTAAACTTTCCACTCTTCAAGACAATGAATACTGATAGATAATTAGTTATAAGCGGTACTGCATTTTAAATAGAAAAGGCGCAAATCCGCTTATGAATTATAAAAATTTGTAAATCCGCTAAAGCGCAAACACATTGTTCAGGTCCGCAATTAGTGGATTTAGCGGGCTGGTGCCCACCACTGATATACGGTAAAAACTCTTACTGCTGTACAATATGTCTGCCAGCTGCTACAGCTTCATCATCCTCAAGAAGTTCAGGGTGATGTTTAAAAATGTCTCTTTGGTACTCTCCCTCTGCTCTTCATTGGCTTCCTCCAAAACCTCCTCAATATTCATCTGACTGCCTGAATATGTTGAGTGATCTGTATGAAGAACTGTCAAGAGCCTCGTTAGCTCGTTCTTCACAAAAGACATAATATTATTTTCAAGAGCCTGAAAGAATAAAGTTTGAGATAGAACACAAAGAAAATAAGTGTTAAAACAATGAGTGTAGGGGTTGCAGTGTTCCCTTATCAGTCAGTCCACTGCGGTGCAACAGATAACATGGGAATTGCGCACCCGCGCGGTTCACCTGAAGCAATACAATCACGCCTTTTAAGGCAAATGAGCGTCAGCCAGGAGGCCCTACCCTCCCGGCATAAAAGACGGTGACTGCTCGTGTTCGACCTCTTTGTGCACTTCACCTCGCTTCTCACCTGAACTTCGCAGGACTCCGCCTTGTGTGACTGAACCGCCCGACCGGAGGTGAGCGCGCTCCCTGCCTAAGGCGTCACGGAGGATTTTTTCCTGCGAGCACTTTGTTTAGCAGGAGCTAACTGAATGTCGTCAACATTTTTTCAACTTTCTTTTTCCGCTGTTTCGTTGCCCAGTTTAGCGAAACGTTAACTGCTCCACACCTGCCTGCTAAGCTAACTAGCTAACAGGATAGCTCTAACAAACAGCGCAGCGAGAATACTTCAGACCTGTTTAGTTGCCGCTAACTGTTTTTTTCTCCTTTCATTCGACGCCTCTTTTCGGCCATGGCTCCTGAGAAGGGCAAGAGAAAATCGAGGAATTCAAGCAAGGCCAACAGACCAGCGAGCCCTGGTTCCCGGCCCTGCCCCAGCACATGTGGCTACGTCATCTTGTTCTCGGACACTCACGAAGCCTGCCCGATATGCCTAGGAATGGTCCACGCAAAGACAGCTTTAGACTCCCCTGAGTCATGCGCTCAGTGCAACCAGCTGCGTGAGGCAGTATGACGGAGGCACATGGACTTTGTGGCCAAGGCCATGGGCAGTTCCACCACGGCGAGAGACCCGCTCCTCTCGGAGACCCGCTCCTCTAGGAGACCCTCACTCCCACAGCGGACTTGGAGGCGGACGAGATGGAGGACAGTGGGACGTTAGGCTGGGGCGACAAAATGCACATTCATCCCCCCGAAGGGGACATGACAGATTTCGACATGAGGGACTTGCTACGGGCTGACGAACTGTCGCTCAAAGCCTCTGGCAAACTGTTGGACGACGAGGCAGACAACGAAGAAGATTGAGAAGTCGGGGACTTCTCTCAGGGCTCCGCGGCAGATCAACCAGAGTCTGACGGGTCCACCCCCTCTCTATTCGAACTGTGTCGCAGAGCTGCAGAGGCCCTGAAGGTGACTTGGCCTGAACCCCCCCTCGACAACTGTTAACAAGGTTGGCGGGGAACTACTTTTTCGCCAAGCAGCAGTCGGCCACAAGATACAGAATGCCTATTTTTCCATACATCCACATGGAGCTGACACGCTCGTGGGCTGAACCCAGAGCCCCCCTGACACTGCCTCTCTCCCAATTTCTGGACATCGAGGGCATGGAGTCGGCCGACATGGCCCACATTCCCCAGATGGACAAGACTTTGGCGGCATATTTAGCCCCCAGGACGTCAGGCTCCAAGCCCACACTGTCCAGCAAAGCCTGACATGTTTCAGCTACTCAGCTCGAGAAGAGCTACCGTGCACAGGGCCTCGCGGTTCGTGCCATGAACGCGGCCGCAATGTTACAGGCCTACCATTTGGAGAAGCTGCAAGAGCTCTAGCAGACCACCAACAAGAAGAAGGCGGACAAGATCTTAGACAAAGCACGTAGGGCAGCTGACTTCATCCTTCGCCTCACCGGCTCTGCAACCATCGCCCAAGGGAAGTCTATTGCTGAGACGGTAATCACACAACGTCACCTCTGGTTGACATTGACCGACCTCCCCGAGAGCCAGCACTCCCCGTTCCTCCATCACCCCATTGAGCCCACGGGCCTGTTCGGCGGGGTACTGGAGAGGATCCAGAGCAGACTGGATCAGAGGAGAAAGCAAGAGGAAGCCCTGCGTGAGGGCACGCCCAGAAAACATTTCCTGCAACCCAGGGACTCGAGCAGCCAGAGAGGCCCACAGTAGCACCACCGCTCCCTCACTTGTCGCCCGGCGCAGAAGAGACCGACTCTCAACGTGGAGCAACGGTCAAAGCCCGCCTCAGAGCAACATGGACACCCTCCTCAGGCGGGCCAGGCTTGGTCGAAGCATAGGTTCATCCTGAGCCAGGCGGGCCAACCTAGAACTTCATCCGCAGGCCGTGAGAGGAAACAGAAATCAGCCTGATCCAGAGCTGCTTCTCCACCATTTCAGGCGTTTCCACCCAGAGGGAAAAAGGAAAGCCAAACTTTTAACACCAGCATTTGTGCTAAAAAGCCATGATTAACTGGTCCAGAACGTTTAAACACACAAAGTCACTCAAATGTTTGTGTAATAAAGAGAAATTGTTGTTTGCACACAACAATAAAGTCTTAACATGCCCAAAAAATTTGGTGTCCCGACTCAGCATTAAAGGGAAAACCCCACAACTTTTCAATGCAAACGGTGTAAATTAAGAGTGTGGGGAGCCTTCTCATACAGCCGGCCAACTCTCCTCTAATAAGTCACTGTCAGTCAGAGGGCCCAATG
>JBBPBX010027584.1:12319-37184 GCA_038048925.1 Garcialebias charrua
GAGGTCTGTCTGTCACAGGCAGACTCTATGTCTCACGCAGAGGGCCGGATGAGCCCTTAGGTGAGTAGGTCCAGGGGGACCGCTCACCCCGCCCCTCCTGAGTCATGTTATCCTCCAGGTAAACATGCCCTCCAGACTCGCTGTGTAGGTGGAGACCTGGGCAACGTGCAACCCGTCACATTGGGTCATGAAAACTGTGATTTACGGGTACAGGCTGCAGTTTTTCAGATGGCCACCACCATTTTCTGGGGTGATCACGTCAACAATAAGCCAGACTCGAGCGCCTGTTCTGAGAGAGGAAATTTGCTCACTGCTGCAGAAAGGTGTAGTCAGAGCTGTTCCTCCTCACGAAACAAACAAACAAAGGTTACATCAGCAAGTACTTTTTTTGTCCCAATGCGGGGAGGTGGTTTGAAACCGATACTGGATTTGAAATGCTTGAACAAACATCTACGCTCATTCAAATTCAAAATGCTGACGCTGAAGCAGGCGATTCACTCGATACAACCGAGAGATTACTTCTGTACAGTGGATTTAAAAGATGCATATTTCCACCTCAACATTCTGAGCAGCCACAGAAAATTCCTACGCTTTGCGTTCGAGAACGCCTCATACGAATTTCAGGCCCTGCCTTTCGGACTCTCGACCCTACCCTAGGTATTCACAAAATTCCTAGAAGCGGCCCTGGCCCCCATGAGGGACCAGGGCATCAGGGTCCTGGACTATCTGGACGACCTGCTCATTGTAGCAGACTCCAGGGGGCAGATATGATCTCACACAGCTCGAATCATGTCACACCTACAGGCTCTAGGTTTTGTGATAAAACTCAGAAAAAGTTGTTTGACCCCGTCCCAGGTCACTGTTTTCCTGGGACTGGAGATAGACTATGTCCTATACAGAGCGAGGCTCTCAGAGAAACGGGTTTCAGACCTCCAACTCTGCGTGGCGCTTTCCCAGCTGGACAAAACTGTATCTCTCAGACTTTTTCAGTGATTACTAGGCCTCATGGCGGTAGGAATTGTCTCCATCCCTCTGGCTCTATTACACATACGTCATTTACAGATGTGATTCCACAGGCAGTAGCAGCTCACCCCCCTGCAACAAATGAGGGGGATGAAAGTCAGCTCAGACTACATGAAAGCCCTGCAGCCATGGAGAAACCCCGCGGTGTTCACCACAGATGTCTCACTGGGCAGAGTGTTATCTCGGGTCCTGGTCACGACAGATGCTTCAAAGTCGGGGTGGGGGGGCCTTTGCCGGAACCAGAACGTACGGGGTGTCTGGTCCCAGCAGGAGGCTCGGCTCCACATAAATTATCTGGAATTTTCAGCTGTGTTCCTCTCGCTGAAACACTTCCACAGCAGAGACCTGATCACACGCCAGCACATTCTGATAAGATCAGACAACAGGTGTATGGTCGCCCACATCAACAGGGAAGGGAGGACACACATTCCCAACCCCTCCTGAGGCTGACACAGGAACTGCTCGAATGGTGCAGCTCACGGATCTTGTCTCTCAGGGTGACTCACCTGCTAAGGGAGTTGAACTATGGGGCGGACGTACTCTCAAGGGGTGCCTCCCTCCCCGCAAAGTGGTGCCTGTATCCATGTATTGTGGACCAGATCTGGGTACAGTACGGGAATGCAGATGTAGATCTCTTCGCTTACAGAGAAAACACTCATTGTGTCCTGCTTTACTCAATACTGGACATGAACACACCGTTGGGGACGGATACGTTTGCGTACGAGTGGCTACAGGGGAAACGTTATTACGCCTTCCTACCTTTCCCTCTGATCCAGGCGATGCTGGAGCGTGTCCGCAGGGGGTCCCTCTCACTGATCCTGGTGTTCCCTAGGTGGCCAAAGAAAGCCTGGTTTGCAGAAGTGATCTCACTCCTAGCGGGAACACCCTGGCAGCTGCCCCCCCACAGGGACCTGCTGACTCAGGCCCACAGACAGGTTTGGCACCCACGCCCAGCCCTATGGCAGTTATGGGCCTGGCCACTGAAAGGGATCGGCTAATGGCCTCTGGCCTGGCAAGTAATGTGGTGAACACAATACTGGGAGCACGGACAGTCTACACAGACACTCTACGCAGGAAAGTGGCGTATTTTTTAGATCTGGTGCCTAGAGAAGAATATAACTCCGTATTCCTGTATCCTAGCTCAGCTTCTCACTTTTCTTCAAGACCTGCTGGAGAAGGGTCGCACCTTTTCCACCATAAAAGTCTTCTTGTCCATCATCTCAGCGTGTCACGAGAGGTGGGGAGGCAAATCACCTGGTGCCCACCCTCTCATGATACGGTTCATGAGGGGCGTGCTAAGAAAAAGGTCTCCGAGTAGAGCTTTGGCCCCCCAGTGGGACCTGTCTCTTGTGTTGGATGCACTCTGTGATCCACCATTTGAGCCTCTTCAGAGCATTAAGATTGATTTATTGTCTTATAAGCCAGCACTACTCTCTTGCTCTGTGCTCAGCTAAACGTGTAAGTGACCTCCACGCACTATCTGTGCATCCAATGTGCACCTAGTTCGCACAGGGTGGGTCAAAGGTCACCTTGCATCCAAATCCTGCACATGCGCCAAAGGTCCCAACTTTATCTTACAAAAGTCTGGGCTTTGAACTGTCAGATTTTCCTCCTCCCCCTGTTCTGACTTCAGAACAGAGGCATCTGAATGTGCTCTGCCCTGTTAGAACCCTGAGTGTTTACATGGAGAGAACTGGTAGTTGGCGAAAAACAAACCAGTTGTTCATATTGTTGTTCTACATGAGTGAGGTAGCCACAGGACTTTGTAACAAGTCCTCACTCCAGCCTACTCCACTAACGGGTCCTTAACTTATCCTTGCACTCAAGTATTACCCGATGTATCCCGGAACAGTTAGGATTTTAGGCTGAGATGAGGTAATTTACCCAGACTGTTCACTATCTCCGATCTGCACGCCACTCCTTCATTTCACCCCGTGAATAGCCTGACCTTAGCAGAATTAAGTCAGATCGTACCCCATGGGGAAACGTGCATTAACAACAGCTTACCTCCTTGTACATTGCAATTGTTATCCGATCTGGTTAGTTTTAGGATCTAGGAACAAGATCCAAGGGGGTTGTTTATACTCTTGAAGCTAATAAAACTGTTTAAAACCTCCATACAGTTGTTGTTATCTTTGAACCAAGTTTTCCATCATTGACTATCAGGTGAGTCAATTAAAATCCAGATTTTGTACATTTTGTGTTGCTTTAATTAATAGTTACAGGGGTTTAACAGCGTTAAGCACTTCTAATACAGGTAGATTACATCAGGTTACATGATTGGCATCTAAAGAGTTAAATAATTCCACAGCTCCCTAAAGGTGGATCCACAAACAGGGCTCAATGTGTTTGATTGGTGATTGAATCTAGTCAGAAAAATTGTAATCCAATAATGAAAAGATCCTTGTGTTATAATCCAACAGGAAAACTTGAATCTAACAGATGAGAGGATCTTTAAGTTAGAATCAAAAAATTGTATAATCCACAAAATGGTATTTATTCCACAGAACTATTATAATCCAATCAAAAAATGATAAAATCCATCAAGATGTTGTAATCCCATAAAAAGAATAATCCAATCAAAAGGAAAAATGGTAATTCAGGAAAAAAATCAATCATAATCCATCAAAAAGGAAAAAATGATGATTCAGGCTTTAATCCAATCAACATGGTATAATCCTCAAAAGGTGTTATAATCCCATAAAAAGTATAATCCAATCAAAGGAAAAATGGTAATTCTGGAAAAAATCAATTATAATCCATCAAAAAGGAAAAAATTGTGATTCAGGCTTTGATCCAATCAAACATGGTATAATCCGCAAAAGGTGTTATGGTATAATTCAGGAAAAAAATCAGTTTTAATCCATCATGGCTCAGCTGAGCTGACGAAAGGCCTTTAGCAGCAAGGAGGAGGTGAAAAAGAACTCGATGTTCCCTCAGACTGAAAACAAAGAGCCCTCTGTGTCCTGACCTCCGGAGCACAAAACTCTCATATAATCCATTTAATCTTTCATCAGCAGAGCAATCCTTGTAACTGATTTTAATCTTCATGTCTTAAGCAGGCTTGTTGCTGTTATAATAATTTTAATATAAATTTAGCCCTTGGATAAGAAACTGGGAATATCCCCTTATCTTCTGCTCAGGAATCACAATAAAGATTATCCTCAAAGGCAAGGAGAAAGTGTCTCAATTTGAAACAAGATTGAAGGCTATTCCTAACTCTGGCAGCTTGTCCAAATTTGAAGAAAATAGCAAATAATCTAGGCTGAAGCAAAAAGTCTCCTTTTTTGTCCAAAGGAAACTCTTTTAGAAAATCCTATTTCTTCTGTTAGCTCCAGAGCAGTCCAGTATAATCCATTCAAAAGACTTCAAAAAAATCAGAAAATCAGCAGCTTCTACTTCTCCACCAGCTTTTTTTATAGCCAAAAAGGGGCCTCAACCCCCACTTCACAGATAGGTTACATCACTTTCCTAAATCCTCATTGGTAGCTGGTGAGATTATGGCTACATCAGCCCTCACTTTCCATTGGTAGCTGGTGACATCATGTTTTCAACTCTGTCCACCTTTCACCCAGCTGTGTAAACACCCCCAGGGAGCCACAAAACCTCCAACACCTACATCATTATAATCCTAACTCTGTAATCATACATTTCAGTAAGCATTAGAACGTAAAAGATTACATATAACAAAGCTAAGTCTGGTCCTTTGGACATTCAAAAAACAAAACAAAACAAAGCAAAAAAAATGTAGAAATGTTTCGTCTTTCGTCCGAAAGACTGAAGTCTTTCGGACGAAAGACGAAACGTTTCTACATTTTTTTGCTTTGTTTTGTTTTGTTTTGTTTTTTGAATGTCCAAAGGACCAGATTTAGCTTTTTTAGATTTTTCTACCTGGATTATTGAGCATGCATCAGAGTAAAGGATTACATTTCATATAATCTCATGTGTATGATCAACTTTGTAAGGGATTAATAGTTTTGTTATATTATTAAAAGGCCCTGAACAGCAGCAAAAGCTCCCTTCTACTGCTTCATCTATGAGTGTAAAAGTGTGCACTTTTCTTATCTACTGAGAGGCCTGTTCGAGGCCTTGGCACATTCTCTGTCTGTGTGTGTGTGTGTGTGTTTGTGTGTGTGTGTGTGTATGTGTGTGTGTGTGTGGGTGTGTGTGTGTGTGTGTGTGTTTGTGTGTGCTGGTCTCTCCAGGCCTTTAATCAGAGTCATATCACAGTCTTACTGCTTGCGAATTAATGCCATAAAAAATAAGATCATGTATTTAAAAGCCAAGGTATAAAAGTATGTTCTTAAAGGAGATTTAAAAATAAGGAATTCAGTCTGGGTTCAATAATAAAGTCCCCCATCCATTGACAATATGCTTTGCTAAACCTGCTACTGGCAGGGCCCTGTCGAAGCAGCATCTCTCCCAATGGGTGACGGAGGCCATTTCCAGGGCATACAGCAGTAAAGGTCAGCAGGTTCCCAGTGGGGTACATGCTCACTCAACTCGAGGCCTAGCCACTTCCTGGGCCTTATTTAGGGGTGTTTCAGTAGCAGATACCTGTGCAACTGCAAACTTGTCATCTCCAAACACGTTTGTAAAACATTACAGCCTTGACATCACTGTACGTGACGTAACCCAAGCTGTTCTCTCTACCACAGGGATTTGAACGGCTGACGCCTGTGGCTTCATGCTAAACGCTCGCATAAGCATGCATTTCCAGGGCGTGATTGTATGTTCCCATGTTATCTGTTGCACCGCAGTGGACTGACTGATAGGGAACTGGAGCTTATGCACCATAACCAATGTTCCCTGAAGGAAGGGAACAAGGTGCAACACAATTTGGCCCCTCCAATGCTCAAGCTCGGTGAAGTACGTGTAGAGGTTGAACATGAGCAGTCACCGTCTTTTATGCCAGTAGGGCGGGGCCTCCTGGCTGACGCTCATTTGCCTTAAAAGGCGTGATTGTATTGCTTCAGGTGAACCGCGCGGGGGCGCAATTCCCATGTTATCTGTTGCAACTTGTTCCCTTCCTTCAGGGAACATTGGTTATGGTGCATAACCTCCAGTTATTGTTTTATTGACCTTGAGGTGAAAACATTTGACAATATTCCAATAATTCTCAGTCGAGTCATCTGGACAGTTTCTTTTTTATAGAAACATTTCGCCCTCTATCTGGAGGGCTTCATCAGTCAGAGGAGTTCCAGTAACTGTTTCCCCACCAAGCAGTAAACACCTGTGGCTTGGCTGTGGCTGCCTGCCTGGGAGGAGTCAACCTGTTTTGTATTTGTAATTATTTTTTCTATCCTTGACATGTGTTTTTATCTTTCAGGTTCACCTACATCTATCTAGACTGACCATTCTGTGTTCGTTGTCTCTTCTTCCTGTTCTTCTCAAACCAGCCAGTCAAAGCAGATGACAACTGGTCCTGAGCCTGGTTCTGCTGGAGGCATCTTCCTGTTATGAGGGAGTTTTTTCTTTCCACTATTGCCTTGTGCTTGTTCAGGATGGAAGACTGCGTTCAAATGAAGACTCAGTGCATTCTGCTGTCTACATTACCCTACCATATATAAAATAGTGATACTAATTAAATATATGTATACTGTATATGAATGTTTTTATTCGGTGCCCTGAGACAACTTCTGTTGTGACTTGATGCTTTATAAATAAACTGAATTGAATTGAAGTCACATTTTTTGTAAGGATTGGCTCCATCCCCTCCTTACCTCCTGTGTCTGTTCCTCTGTTGGTCTGTCAGCTCAGCGTATCAGTTGTTTGTGTTCATCGTCAAATAAGCCGTGTATATTAGTCAGCGTTCATGTGTGTCTCATTGTCAGGTCATTGTCCCTGTTTCCCTGGTGTGTCGTACCCCAGCTCCTTGGTCTCGTGAGTACATTTCGATACATGTTTAGTGTTAGTACTAAACCACAGTTACGCCAAATTTACACTACATGCGTTCCGGCTCCGCCCCGCTCCGGTCCGACCTCCGCAGCAAATACGCACCCATTATAATCAATGACAGAATTTACACTGGCTCCGCACGGCGGCAGCGAGCAGCGGCGAGCGGACGGCAGTCCGTCAAAATTAGAAATATTTCTATTTCTGCCGGACGCCGGAGCTGTGCGGAGTCAACTTTTGAAGATTACGTCGCACCAACAGGAAAAGGAACGAGCACAACTTCCGTATTTACAAAATAAAATCACCACGGGCGGACTTAATCCTAGCTCTATACGGATTTATTTGTACAAAAATGCTGTCAAACTATCATTTATGACTACGCCTACAAACGCAATACAATAAATAAATAAATAAATAAAGTATTTTATTCTGAAATGTAATACATCACTTCCTGTTGCTCAAACCATGTCCTGTCGCTCATTTACGAGAGAAGATCAAGGCAGCAGTCTCTACTGTTGTTCTCCTTCTTCCACCGAATGAATTGTTTTGTTCTGACTTACTTATTTATCACTTGATTTATCGCGCGATCTCGCAATTCCCGCGCATGCGTCTCGGAGCGGCGCATCCTGGCGGACCTGAGAGGAGCGGAGGTAGTGGAAATTGGACTCGCTCAGCTGCGACATGCGGAGCGGGGCGGAGCCGGACCGCAGGTAGTGTAAATTTGACATTAGAGCGTCCGTATTGTTTTGTAACTGCCACGTCAGTTGTTTTGTTTTCATCTTATTAAAGTGTTTTGATTTTACTCTTGCCTCTGAAGTCTGCCTGTCTGCACCACGGGACTCATCCCTCACCTCGCACCATACCGTGACAGAAATGACCCGACCATTTTGAGTCCCGCGGATGGGTTATTTAGACTTACCTCAGAGGCAGAAGATGTCTGTGTCGGCTCAGAGGGAGGCTGCTGTTGTCAGAGTTGGCGGGTTTTGAACCAAGCCCGCTTGGAGCAGCAATAGACCTGAGCCGGAACAGTTTCCGTCTCCTATGCTGGTCGCAGCGAGGAGGAAGCGCCGGGACAGCCGCGCTGACCAGTTCACTTCCTTCACTCCTGCACGAGCCATCTCGCTGTGGGACGTGTCCGACGACAATTTGGATTCGGACCCGGAAGAACTCTTGCCCATTCCAGCTCCAGGAACACGGCGCCGCTGGAGGGGACAGAGGCCGGCGAAGTCACACGTTTCCGGGTTTCGGCCCGTTCCCCTCTCCGTTTTTCCCACGCTGTCTGAAAAGCCTGGGAGGATTTCAAAGGGGGAGGGGTACCCGCACCCATGCTCTGTGACGTCTCAGGGGAGACGTGCTTTGAAGGGGGGTTATGAGAGTCCCCACAATACACCTGCAGGACTCACATAGGAAGAGCCTGCAGGACACACTGAAGGGTGGACAGATCCCACCTCGACCACAGGGGTCGCTGTGGGACAGAAACCTGAGGAGGCCACTCAGATTTTCCAGCGGATAAAAAGACTGTTTTATGTTGCTGTCAATAAACCGGACCATCATTATAAGTATAAGTCGTACTCTATTATTGTAGACATTATTGTTAACAGTCCTTGTTCTATACTTGACTCAGGTTTCATCCAGATCTTGACTTCAGCTAAAATGGCACAGGAGGAGAATAAAGCTAAGATGGAGGGCGCTGACACTGCGTGCTCTGCAGCACCACAGGGTGCTGTCCTACCTGTGGCACCAGAGGGTGATGTCCTGCCTCCAGCACCACCTACAGAGGGCGCTGCGTCTCCAGTATCGCCTACAGAGGGCGCTGCATCTCCAACACTACCTACAGAGGGCGCTGCGTCACCAGCATCGCCTACAGAGGGTCCTGCCTCCGCATTGTCCACAGAGGACGTTGCGTCACCAGCATCGCCTACGGAGGGTTCACTCACCGTTGACGCCTCCACGTCGATGGGGGTCTACCCACCGCTGACGCCTTCACGTCGATGGAGGGTCCTCTCACCGCTGACGCCTCCACGTCGAGGGGGGGTCTACTCACCGCTGACACCTCCACGTCGATGGAGGGTCCACTCACCGTTGACGCCTCCACATCAATGGAGGGTCCTCTCACTGCTGACGCCTCCACGTCGATGGAGGCTCTACTCGTAACGTTTGAGGTCTGCACGACTCACGTTTCCTGTCCAGAGGGGTCTCAGGAGAGAGCCCCTCACGTTACCTGTTTTGGGTGGGCCCTGGAGAGTGCCACCCACATCTACTGCTGTCCAGAGTTCCCGTAGCGAGAGGGCGCTACCCTACCTCTGGCTGAGGTCTGCACGACTCATGTTTCCTGTCCAGAGGGGTCTCAGGAGAGAGCCCCTCACGTTACCTGTTCTGGGTGGGCCCTGGAGGGTACCACCTACATCTACTGCTGTCCAGAGTTCCCGTAGCCAGAGGGCGCTGCCCTGTCTCCGGCTCCAGAGGATACCTACCTACCTGAAACTCTCGTTCCAGTCTTGTTTCCGTCTGAAGGGCCTGATGGACGACCTCTCGACGACCTCTCAACCACCTACCTGACCGGCCCCGGCTTGATGGATGGTGTCCAGGCCCCCTGTCTGATCCTGTCTTGTTTCCGTCTGAAGGGTCTGATGGACGACCTCTCAACCGCCTACCTGAAAGGCCCTGGCTTGATGGATGGTGTCCTGGCCTCCCGCCTGATCTGTTCTCGTCTGACGTCTCAACGCTCAAAGACGTCTCGTCTGACGTCTCAATGCCCGAAGACGTCTCGTCTGACGTCTCAACGCCCGAAGACGTCTCGTCTGACGTCTCAACGCCCAAAGACGTCTCGTCTGACATCTCAATGCCCGAAGACGTCTCGTCTGACATCTCAACACCCGTAGACGTCTCGTCTGACGTCTCAACGCTGATGTTGCCTGATGTCTCGCCCGACTCACGTGATGACAAAGTCTCAATGCCGCTCGACGTCTCAAAGCCGCTCGACGTCTCAACGCCGCTCGACGTCTCAACGCCGCTCGACATCTCAACGCCGCTCAATGTCTCGTCTGACGTCTCGTGGCTTGGCGCCACAGCACCGCAGGATGGGGCTCCTGTTTTGGGTGGACCCTGGAGGGTCCCACCCTCGTCCTCGACTGTCCTGAGGCCTCGTCGCCAACGGAAGCTCTTGCTCGATGGATGTCCCCCGGGTCGCCCACCTGATGTGTCTCTGCAGGATGGACGGCCTCCCGGTCGTCCGCCAGACGGGGTCCTATGCAATGGATGGTCTCCCGGTCGCCCACCTGAGGGGTCCTTGCCCGAGGTTGACGTCTTGGCCTCGATGTTTGGGCGCTCGTTAGTTTTCTAGTTTTGCTTTTGTGTTTAGCTTTTGTCCCAGGCCCTGTTCCTGTCGGTTTTTGGTTTGTTGTCCTTGTGTTTCGTCCCCATGTCCTTGTGTTTTCTCATGCCCGCAGTCCCTGCGGTTCCTCCCTCTACCCGCCCTGTTTTTTGGGAGGTGTTCTTTAGGGACGCCGGGGGGGCGTCTTTGAGGGGGGGTACTGTAAGGATTGGCTCCATCCCTTCCTTACCTCCTGTGTCTGTTCCTCTGTTGGTCTGTCAGCTCAGTATCTCAGGTGTTTGTGTTCATTGTTAATTAAGCCGTGTATATTAGTCAGCGTTCATGTGTGTCTCATTGTCGGGTCATTGTCCCTGTTTCCCTGGTGTGTCGTACCCCAGCTCCTTGGTCTCGTGAGTACATCTCATTACATGTTTAGTGTTAGTACTCAGCCACAGTTAGAGCATCCGTATTGTTTTGTAGCTGCCACGTCAGTTGTTTTGTTTTCCTCTTATTAAAGTGTTTTGATTTTACTCTTGCCTCTGAAGTCTGCCTGTCTGCACCACGGGACTCATCCCTCACCTCGCACCATACCGTGACATTTTTCAGCTTTCTAGAAGCTTGTTTCAAATTTGATTTGCTGTTGGAAGAACAATCCAGTTTAGCAACCAAAACTGGTTTGCTCTGTATTTGTCTCCTGTTGATTATGAAGGAAAAGCTTCCACTTATCAAAGTTGAGACGGCACAGAAAACAAATGAAACTGCAGTGATTCTTCTGTGCCTGAGATCAGGTGTTGTCTGATCATCTTTAATGTTTTTCAGTAAAACACATCCATTACTGAGGTTGTATAAGCTATGGGTGTTTATTATTGATGAGGACAGACTGTGGAACAAGCTTTTAAGACCCTTGTCCTCCTTTCATGGGTATGAACAATCTAAAGTTTCTGCACATGCTCAGAAGTAAGTTGCTAAACTTCACATGCCTGACTAAAGGCTAATCTCTGCAGGGTGTCAGGGTAGCTCATATGTATTCTTAGGATCACACTACTCTAACTTTTATGAAGGAAGAAGACATGCACTGCATACATATTTCCCTAATTTACATGTTTTTCAGGTTTTTGACTCAATAATTGAAAATCAACCATGCAATGTCTTTTTGGCCCTGTTCATATCTGGCACTAACATCAACCTTAAGTGATTTGATTGCAAGTAGACAGCATTGATTGAAATCATTTACACCTTGCAGCAAAATGCATACCCCAAAATGTTTTTGTGAGTGGATATCAGTTACCCATTTGTTTACAATGTGACAATGTGTTCAGATAAACTTGCCATTTCATTTAATTTCATTCAGATAGGGTGACAGTTTGATTGTCTTTATTTAGTAATTTATGTGGTAGTACTTTTTTTGTTCATGTTCTACCCCAAGATGACTAACTACTAATCAGGTCTCTCGTGAATGAGTCCTCAAGGCTCAATGAGACCAACCTGTATACCTGTAAATAAAAGTTGAATTAAAGCACAAGATTGCACATTCATTCAACCTTTATTTATACCGGTTAGTCTCAGTCCCATCTTATGCTGATGAACCAAATCAAATATAAAACTTAAAAACTTGCTGCTGTTAAGCTATACTATTTCCCTTAGAGCACATATGTCAAACTCGAGGCCAAATGTGGCCCTCATGGACATCTTATCTGGCCCTCAAGATGATATTTTAAATGTAAAACACTTTTTTTCCACTTGAGTTTTTTCAGTAATCTTTGATTATGATGTCAAAAGTGCAACAGAGAACATCAAATGAGACCAACCAAACTCTTTGAGGAACCGGCTGCAACTAAGAAAAGTTGTTGGGTATCTAACTTGAGTTAATGTAGATTCTGAAAGTGGCCCTTAGTTTGAAAAAGCTTTTGATTTTGGCCCCCTTTTGTAAGTGAGTTTGACACCCCTGCCTTAGAGATAGAAAAAAAAATACATCTTAAAAACCTGACAGTTTCGTCAGTGCTAATGGTTCAGAAAGATGCAAAAATGTTCATCAACTGTCAAAGTCAACTTTATTGTCAGAACTGCAATATGTACAGGACATACACAGGATTGAAATTGCATTTCTCTCTCAGTCCCTCGGTGCAACAGTAACCATTTAAACACTAAACAATTAATAAACAAGCATAAAATGAAATAATAAAAGTTTAGTACTGTCCTGAGTTTTTTGCATAGTAGTTTTTCATAGTAGTAAAAAAAGTATAAAAAGTTTCACCAACACCAAAACACCAACATTTAATAAACATAATCATAAAATGAAATAGAGTGTAATACTGTCCTGAGTTTTTTCATAGTAGTTTTCCATAGTAGTATAAAATTATAAAAAGTTTCACCAACAGCAAAAATGAAATAGAGTGTAATACTGTCCCGAAGTATAAAGTATAAAAAGTATATCTATAAAATAAATGAAGGTTCTGGCATTTGACATTTGTAAAGAGTGACAAAGCAGCATATGGGGTTAATGTACACAGTATATGTATGAGGTAGTTGATATTGGTATAGGTATAGAAACAAAGTGGCATTATGCAATAAGGCTAGTAAAAAGAATACAGTATATAGCCTACTGTATATCAGCAGTAGTGTAGATATAAAAAGTCTAGATGTAAACAGTAGCAATAAATGTAAACAGTAGTAATGAATGTAAACAGTAGTAATAAATGTCAACAATAAATGTAAACAGTAGTGGCAGTAATGTAATACAAACAGTACAATTAGTACATTAATACAAACTGACAGCTATTTCAGTAAATAATTTAGCTTTTTTCCCTTGTTTAATTGCAATATAATTTAGTATTAATAATCTGTAAACTGTACGTTTAAATGCTCAGTAAGAGTATAATCAGTTAAAAAATATATAAAAATAATTAGCACACAGGAAAAGTTGTCAGTTGAATTGTGTCGCCCTCTAGCGGCGGAAGCGTGAACGGACCGTTTAATTGACGTCATCACGCAACGTCCGTCCCGAAAATGTGTACGGAAGTACTTCTGCTCCTCGGGACTTGACAGCTATTGAATTAAACTTGTTCAATAGTGATCCTTCCAGAATGACTATATGATGTGTTTACAGACAAAGAAGCGTTCTTTTTATTTTTATCATACTTCTGCTCCTCGGGACTTGACAGCTATTGAATTAAACTTGTTCAATAGTGATCCTTCCAGAATGACTATATGATGTGTTTACAGACAAAGAAGCGTTCTTTTTATTTTTATCAACTTCACTCCTGACAGAAGATTTCAAAGAGTCTAAAAATGAGCTCGACTCAGGACGTGCTCAACAATGCGTCCACTTTGGCGTCCTATAATGTGCTGCTACAGGTAAATATATTAGCTGAGCTCTGGGTGACTTCATTCTGGTAACAATTTAATAACTAACTGTGTGTGTGTGTTTGACCTGGTTTAATGTCAGGTGATGTTCCGTGTCCTCACCTTCCTTCTGAACGCGTTCACGCTGCGGTTCGTGTCCAAAGAGCTGATCGGGGTGGTCAACGTCAGGTAAAGATACAAGCAGTGGTGGAGAAAGGACTCAAACACTGTACTTAAGTAAAAGTACAAATAAACAGACAAATGTACTCTAGTAAAAGTAGAAGTACCATATTAATGTTTTTACTTAAGTAAAAGTAAATAAGTATACTTGCTTTTAAAAATACTTAAAGTATTAAAGTAAAAGTACTTGCTACCTAATGCAATGGTCTACATACTGTATCAGTAAGTGTGTGCACTGTATGCATATTTTCTGTAATACATTAATAGCATTGGGTCATTTTAAAGAACAATACTGCAGATAATACATGTTTTCATTGTGTTTGACACAGTTGGACTTGGACTTGTGATTCTGTGCATCAGAATTTCAGGGATGCATGCAGAGTTAAATGTCATTAAGCAAAATAAGAAAGAGGAATGATTGTACCTTTGAAAGTTTTGATTTAACACAAAGTAAAACCAATGTGTCATTTTAACTGCAGTAAACACATTTAAGTAAAAGTTGTCTGCCTAAAAAAGGAGCATTAGACCTAACAATGGAATATCTGATCACTTCAACTCCAGTTTGTCATCAACTCTAGTTAAAATACTGTCTAGTCAACCTTGTAATGGGTCAATAGTGAACAATATTTTAAACTTTCAGAGACACCATTTTCAAAACTTGGACCCGAGTGTCGGAACATTTGGAGACATCTGTTGTCTCCCAACATGAACTGACACATTTTAATATTGCAGTAAGAATTTCTTGTTCAAGTTCAGAAGAAGTTGGTTTTCAAAGATTTTTTAGTCCAGTCTGACTCTTTGGTGGGAGAAAATTGGTCCTGCTGTACTGAGTAGTCTTTCAATAATATTTCAATAGTCTTTCAATAATAATTCAATAGTCTTTCAATAAGGCCATGTGTGTTGTGTATCTTCTGGCTGAATCTTTGTGGTGGAATCCATTTTGTGTGTGTTAGTGGTGCTGCGGGTGCTCCCAGCTCACTGACGTTTATATTAGAATATACATCATTGGTCCAGCTCTTCTTGAAGGCAGGTCTAATGTTACCTGTCCACTTTGCAGTGATTCAATGGACCAACTCTCTCAACATCAGTTACTTTCAAACTAACGACAAATCAAAAAGCTGCAACGTGAATGTACTCAACACATTATAGAAATGTAGTGTAGTAGAAAGTACAGATACTTCATGTAAAATGTAGTGGAGTAAAAGTACCCACATTTAATTCTACTTAAGTAAAGTACAGATACATGAAAAATGTACTTAAGTACAGTAACAAAGTATTTGTACTTAGTTCCATCCCACCACTGGATACAAGACACTCTGCTGGAAGGTGTCACTGCTCCACCTGCTGTAACCTGCGTGTTTCCTTTGTTTCCCCGTGTGACAGGCTCACACTTCTGTATTCCACATTAGTGTTTTTGTCCAGAGAGGCTTTCAGGAGAGCCTGTCTGAGTGGAGAGTCAGGGACAAACCGCAGCTGGAGACAAGTGATCAACCTCCTGTGGCTGACGTGAGTCAACTCAAACACAAACACAACGATGATGTTTTATTTATTCATCTGTGACGCACCAATCAGATTTCTGTCTCGTCTTTTCAGGGTGCCGCTTGGCGTGTTATGGGCCATCCTTCTTGGCTGTGTGTGGTTGTGGCTCCTGGAGGTCCCAGATTCCCAGACGGTCCCTTACTATGGTCCTGCCGTGGTGCTGTTCGCCTTGTCGGGCGTGCAGGAGCTCCTGGCCGAGCCGCTCTGGGTCTTGGCTCAAGCGCACATGTTTGTCAGTCTGAAAGTGGTTGCGGAGAGTTTAGCGATGATCGCTAAGTGCAGTGTGACCGTGGTGCTGGTGTTGTTCGCCAGAGAATGGGGCCTTTACATCTTTTCTGCTGCTCATGTAAGAAAATCAGCGGAGGGCCCTCTGTATATTCTTTTCTGTAATTACCGTATTTTCCGGCCTATAAGTTGCAGTTTTTTAAAACTAATTTTCATGTCCTGCGACTTATGGGCGAAGCGACATATTTATGGATTTTTTTCCCATATTTTTAGACCAATTTTTGTCTAAGATATGACAGGTTCCATTCATTCTGACAAAAAAAATGGAGCAGTACCACTTTCGGCCGCTAGGGTCCACCGACCGTTCCCAGCTCATGTGTCCGACAGAAGCCTCCTCTGCTCGGACTCACTCTGTCGCAGCCCGGCCTCCTGAACTCTGGAGGTTGAACTACTGTTACCTTGTTAGCAAAATAGCTCAAGAACCACAGGACAGATTTTGATGAAACTTACAGAAAGTAATCACTGGATGGACATTTACAACTTATTAGCTTTAGGAGATGTTTGAGCTAAAATTCGATTTATTTATAATTTATTTTCGCAGCGCGCGACCGTTTGGAAGACCGTCAAAGCGAAACAATTTAAATCCAGCAGATTTGACCATTACGTGAATTTATTAAGGAAAGGTTAAGCTCAGAAACACTTTTGCTATAATGTCAGCTAACAAATATATATTTTAAGTGTTTATCTTGCTAAATTTTAAAGAAATGAAGCGTATCCGCTCGCTGCGCGTGCACGTAGCAAAACTACTTTTTAAATCCAGCTGATTTGACAATTACGTGCATTTATTAAGGAAAGGTTAAGCTAAGACACATCTTTGCTATAATTTTCAGCAAACAAATAATTGTTTTTACCGTGTTAATCTTGTTAAAGTCCTTCCGTGCACGCTCCTGTGGCCGCCATTTCCAGCAGGGCAAACCTCCGGCCCACATTTTGGGTTGTCAGCGGTGACGCGTAACATACGCGACGCGTCAGCGGTGACGCATAATAGATGCGACTTATGGGGCGAAGCGACATATTTATGGATTTTTCCAATTTATTGGACATATTGGACAAAAGCGACTGATGGGGCGAAGCGACTTAAAGGCCGGAAAATACGGTACACAGAAAGGATTTTAATTAATGTGGGTTTTTTTTCAGTTGGTGTACACAGGATTTCTGGTGCTATGCTACGCTGTTTACTTCCTACGTTTCTTGGGCTCTAAAGAGGCAGAAAAGAAGAGCTTCCCTCTGCAGGGTGTTGCAGATCTACTGCCTTGCAGAGCTGATGGAGAGGTTAGAGACTCGGCATACTTGGAAGTATTACAGATTGTTTATTTCAACAAAATCACACAGTGCACAACTTGTCTTTTACCAAAAAGCCTCTGGTCGACTGGACTCTGGCCCGGCTCACGTGGAGCTTCTTTAAGCAGTCCTTCCTGAAGCAGATCCTAACAGAGGGCGAGCGCTACGTCATGACCTTCCTGAACGTCCTCAGCTTCGGCGACCAGGGCGTTTACGATATCGTCAACAACCTGGGCTCCATGGTGGCACGCTTCATCTTCTTGCCCATTGAAGAAAGCTTCTACGTCTTTTTTGCCAAAGTGTTAGTGAGAGGACGTGACGTCAGAAGTCAGAAACAGGTTTGGACCATGGGAATAAGCACAAACGTACGTGCAGAATGTCTTGTTTATTTGACCTCTGGTTGTGTGTGCGCATGCAGGAAGACGTCGCCGTTGCAGCAGAGGTTCTGGAGCGTTTGCTGAAGCTGGTGCTGGTGATCGGTTTGATCATCACAGTGTTTGGATATGCTTACTCTCACCTGGCTCTGGATATTTATGGTGGCTCTCTGCTAAGCAGTGGCGCAGGTACAAATGCAACACTAAAAACAGCAACATGCGTGATACGTTTCTGTTAGATGTTATTTATTTATAGGGCTGTAGTGATACAATAATCACACGATACAATACACAATATGATATATATTGTGATATTCAGCAAACAATACAATTCATTCAATACACTTTTGCGATTTTCTGAAAGATTTTAGAGGGACAGAGTGATTTTGGTGACATTTTGTGACTGTTATAGACTTGGATTGAATTAATTTAACTGAAAACTGATTAAAAGCACCAACTACACAATAACTGGCTCTGGTTGGACATGGACACAGACTTAAAGTCAACAGCTGGACAAAATGAATCAAAGAAGTGGTGAGAAAACATGTTTCTTTTAATTGAAACAGTAAAAACTGTAGCTTACATGCATTTGTAAAGTAAATAAAGTGCACCAAGTGCCCTGCTCTGAATAGTTTGAAACAGTTTTAACCTTGACACTTAACATCTGAAGGAATCACTCTAAGTGCTTGCCTGGTAAGTAAACAGTACCCTATTTTCCGGAATATAGGTCGCGGCTTTTTATCATTTTTGCATGCCCTGCGACCCATATTCGGGTGCGAGTCGTGCGACCTATTTATGGCTTTTTATAAAATAAGCTGATTTGTAATCATTTATTAACAAAAATTAAACTGAGACACTTACAATAATGTCAGCTAACAAATATATTTTCTTAGGTGTTTATCCTGCTAAAATTATTAATTTATTAAAGAAAAGTTCAGCTCAGACACATATTTGCTAAAATTTTTATCAAACAAATAATTGTTTTTAAGTGTTAATCTTCTTAAAAGCCTTGCTGTGCGCTCCTGTGGCAGACATTTGCAGCAGAGCTAAACACGGTCCACATTTTGACGTAGGTGCGACCTATATTCAGGTGCTACTTATACTGTATATGGATTTTTCCAAATTTTTGGCAATAATTGGACAATGCGACCTATATTCAGGTGCAACCTATATTTCGGGAAATACGGTAATGGGACTTCTCCAAAACAATTCAAGTAATGAAGAACATTTAACTTCAAATGCACCCATCTTAGCAGAGCAGCTTAAGGCCTGTAGATAGACCCTGACTAATAATGAACTCTAAACAGAAAGTCTACTCTGCAGACCAAGTGAGATACATTCTCCTCAGATTTTTGTTTAGAAATAGAATCTGATCGACGTGCTCTGGGAGAAGTGCACTTCTCTGCGCAGTGATGATATCTCGGATGAATATCGATTTTTTTTCTAGGGAAGAAAAAAATCGATATATATCGCAAAATCGATATTATTACACAGCCCTATTTATTTATTCATCTATTGACTTTATAGGGCCCAGTCTGCTGCGATGCTACAGCAGTTACGTTCTCCTGCTTGCTGTGAACGGTGTAACAGAGTGTTTTGTGTTTGCCGCCATGAGCCAAGAAGAAGTCGACAAGTAAGAAGACGGAGAAATAATGTTCACCCAACACGAGATGTGTTCTGTGACTCATCGCTGTTTTGTCCCCAGGTATAATCTGGTCATGCTGGCTCTGTCCGTGTCCTTTCTCGTCTTGTCCTACGCGCTGACTTGGTGGGCCGGAGGTGTCGGCTTCATTCTGGCAAACTGTCTCAACATGGGCTTCCGTATTTTACACAGCTGCCTTTACATACACCGCTACTTTAAGCTCAGTCAGTGGAAACCTCTGCGAGGCCTCTTGCCTTCTCCGCTCCTTGTTCTGGCACTTTGCGTCAGCGCAGGAGTCACAGCCGTTTCTGAGGTACCAGAGAAAGATGAATCCATTTTGATTTAGTCTACAATAATAATAATAATAATGTCACATTTTGTCAACTGTGTATGTTTCCATACAAGACAAAATTTGTCTCTGCATTTAACCCACACCAGGTGGTGCAACTCTTATCAGGTATTATTTGTTTGAACTTCTTCATTTCCTGTTTTCAGTCTCTTCTCTGCTGTGAACGCGGCTGGTTGCTCAGGACGGTCCACGTCGGCGTGGGGGGTGTGTGTCTTCTTCTCGTCCTCACGGCTCTTGTTCTCACAGAAACTCAGCTGATTGCATTTGTGAGGACGCAGCTGTTGCCCAGATACAGAAAGAAACACACTTAAAAATTAAAAAAAAGGATGAAAACTGCCACAAATGATCTGTTACGGACTGTGAAAAACTGGAAAAAAAAGGGTGGAAAGCACTTATATTTTAAAAGACTGTGATTCTGAAGTGTTCTTGTGGAGCGATAACTGTCAGTACAGTTTCAGGATCTAATCCTGGGTGTGAAGGTGAATATTCTTCAAAAAGATTTTTGTTACAGATTTTTTTCACTGCACATTCCAAAAAGACAACTCAGTTGAAATTGATAGTAATACAGTTAGTTCATTGAAAAGGAGATTTGTCAATAAGATAAATTAAAAAAATTAGAAAAGTATGAGCAAAAATATTCAACTTTTTCATAAAATCTTTCAAATTTAGTGTGAATTTGAGTTATTTTGCTTAAAACTGACAAAATAAAGCCTTATTCTTGACCAAAAATGTGCTTTCTGAATGCATTCATATTTGAGTTGTTTTTATTTGGAAAGTTTTACCAACCGTTAAGTTCACTGCATGAGATCAATGAATTGTGACAACTTGCTTGACTTGTGTTTAGTTAAAATGATCTTGGTGTAAGAAATGCAGATCACTTAGAAAGGTGAAATCCAGTTTTGTTTAGGTTGCAGTGTGTAAGAGTTAAACAAGTTGAAGTTGAAGAGAAACACTTTCCATCTATTTGTTGGCCTTTCTGCTGCCACTGTGTTTATACGACCCCAGGGGACTAAATAATGACCTAATCAGAAGGGTGGGAACGGAAGCAGGGCCCCGTTTAGTCTCCTGTCTGCCTGTTTCAACAGATATTTGTACGACAGTTTGATGTGTTAGGACAGACACTTCTGTGTACGTTGAGTCCAGTTTGCTTGGATTTCTTATTTCAGTGGAGAAACAGGAGGATGAATGTTTTCCTGCATTTCCTCTGGCTTCTGTTACATGAAGTTTAAAGTCACAGCTTTGACCTCATCCTTTCATAACTAAACACCAAAGAAGAATAGATAAAAAAAACAAAAAACAGGAGGAGTCTGTTCACTTATTACGTCTGAGGGGCAGATTTATTACTCCCTGGAAAACTACTGCCACATTGTTTACATGACGTGATGTAAGTGGAACCAGCGGAAGAAGACACAACGGACCGTGAGAGGAGAATCTTTGCAGCAGATTGTTCTGTTATTCAACCATCATGTCTCAGGTAAGAGCAGTTTTTTTTAATTGTTCCAGACTTGTGGAGCACAAAAATGTCTCATGTTTGTGTCCTTCAGCCCGATCAGGACAAGGAGCAGACGCAGCGGCCTGCAGTGAGAGAGGAGGATCTGACTGAAGCAAAGGACAAACTTGGCTCTTACGGGCCCACGAAGAGCAAAACATACGAAGTGATGGACGAATGTGGTGAGCAAGCACAATGTGGGACTTTACATTGGAAACTGTGTTTTTGTGTTCTGCATGCAGTGAAGCTTAGATCAGATTCAGACAGTGATGGTGTCTTTGTGTGTGAAGGGGAGTTTCTCATGCTGTTTGAGTTTCCACACCATATACAGAGAGGAAAGGAGGCTCCAGTCATACAGTCTGTCTCTGTAAACCAGTGGGATCAGATATATGCAGCTCAAACCACCTGTCCTGTTATCTGTGTGGTGTAACAGTTTTATGAGCAGTGAAATAATCTGATTTTTTATTTTATTTATTCTTGTAGAGAAAGTGGGGAAAGCTGCTCCATCTGTGTTCAGTGGAGCGAGGTCAGGAGCGGAGACGGCTTTCAACTCCCGCTCAGCTCGACCCGTCAGGAAGTAAGAAACATCCCGAACAGGACCGGACACCAGCTGTTCTGTTAGGTGGTTGGAAAGTGTTTCAGTGTGGGGTGGTTGTATGTCTCTAAAATATTAATATCAGGATATCAGATATATGCAGTGGAATGCAAACAGCTGTCTACGTATGGACATTAATATCCTGCACAATTTGTATGATTATCCTTTAAGTTGCTGATTTTTACACCAGATTTACAAAACTCAATACATGTACTGTATTGTCACAGAATTGTTCGTATGTAAACATATGCAGCAAAAAATAAATGTTTTAATTCCCTGTTGTTAATTTTACAGTGCATTTGGACACGCACGTCCTCTGGCATCTATCAGGGGTGCTGTAGCGCCTTCATCATCCCTGCTTCTTACATCCTTTAATGGTTTGGATCAGTTATTTACCTTTTTAAAAGTGACATTATTTTACACACACTGCACTGAGTAAGACCAAAGCATTTTCTTGTCCAGTGCTGGGGTGTGACGTAATATATTAACTGAAGCATTGTTTTCAAGGTCAAATTTGAGGTGTTTTAAAAACTTGAAACTTCTATTGCATCAAACTGAAAAAAAAAAAAGTCACATTAATTGACAGTTTTACTTAATAACTTTAGAAATGCAAAACTACAACTTTTAGAAATTTTTATAACTTGGGCCAATGATGTTCAAGCACAAGATACATTTGTCATAAATGTTTAGTACGATAAACCTGTGACATATCTATATATCTATAATCTATATCTATAGGTTCAACTTGAGGGTTTTTATAAGTTTTTGATGAAAACACTATAAACTTAAAACACGGAACGGGGCTATTCAACTGGTGGCCGGCGGCTGTGACTTCAACCCGGCCCACTTAAAAAAAAAATTGTGAGGGACGGGGTGTCTGACTTTAGGTTTTGGTTTTTGATTCAATGCAATAAAATAAACAAAGTTAAAAGGTAACAGATCATTGTAAACTTTGGTTTATTTATGTAATGATTTTAATTGCTGCATGTCCGTCCCCCGAGCTGTTGGCTTTCAGAGACTGTGGCCCCCTGAACAGTTTTGTTGAATAGCCTTGCAGCAGAATGACAGCCACCGAGTAATTTCATGAGTGGAGTGGTTTGAATTCAGGATTTTTAATGCTACTATGATTTAGTATGGCTACGTGGCAAAAAGACATGTTTGCAATCATTTGTTCTAAATGTGTAAAATTGAAATTTTAGTTGATTTGTTTTGGCTAAACACCTTTACACTGGTGGCACAATAATAAATAAATGCAACATGTGCAATATTGTTACACTAATGATTTAATAAAGTTATACCTTTTTTTGTTTGTTTTATAAAACGTGTATTTTGTATGGTAAAAGCCTGTATGCTTTCTTTGGAAGAGGTCAGTGAATGTGAGTGTAAAAATGTAAAACACCAGAAATATTGAAGGAAACTGAGGCAACTTCTGTTTTTCTTTTTAATTCAAAAATAATAAAAGAATCAAACTTTAGATTTATATGAACAAAACTACTAGGACAGTTGAGATGGAGGCGGGGGCATGGTGGAAGAAAGATGGAGAACGTAAGGAGCAAAGCTTTAACATCCATCCTGTAGAAGAAACAAAACCTAGAAGCCTAGTTTTACTTCATGAACTTGAGATGCTGGTCTTGGAGGATTTTAGCAGAAGACTTGGCGTCGTAGAACAACTCGTTAATTTCCTCCACCTGCTCCCTCTCCACAGTCTCTTTTCCCTGAACACGACCCAGCAGGCTGGCTGGTGTCAGCAGCTGCGCAGCGTACCTGAGAGCAAACAGGAGACGAGGAGCAGGAAACATCCGTTAATGATGAAAAAAAAACAACTAATAAATGAGTAAACAGGACAAGCTGCAGAAATTCAACAGAATTTTGCTTCTAGTTAAATTTTACCTCAATGCTGCTCCACAAAACTGTTAATTTTTAGCATCATACTAAATATTACCGTTTGTAAAGTTGAACAAATGCACCTGTGATGTGGACTGCAGCTGGAATTTTACAGATGTTCAAACTTTGTACAGAACATCCACTTTATACTTTGTGGGATGCGCATAAATTAATTTTATAATCCTGATATGATGCTTCATCATAAATTTCTTAAATTTGTTACAGGTGGTCCCCGATTTACGAGCGCTCTTACCTACGAGGTTCCGGACTTACGAGCTGGCGAACGAGCAGTACATTTGTAAAGAACATTAAAAAAATACAGCACTTTTATGTGTTTTTAGATGGAAGTGTGTTAGCTAACCGTTTGGAAACAAGTTTCTGAGCATGTTTATGAACTAGTATGAACATTTGTGATGAAAAACGAGTGTTTGTAGTAGCGCTAGCATAAATTTTCAGATTTACGACCGAAAATCCGGACTTACGAGAACACGTGTTTCGTGTTCCGACGTACGAAATTTCGCCTTACGAGATACTCGGAGGAACGGAACTCGCTTGTAAGTCGGGGACCACCTGTATTTGACTTTTTTCTATCTGGTGCTCCAAACCCATATAAATGTGTACAAGTACTTCACTGTGGAGACAACACGTGGATGAGTTTGAGAACAGCTGGAAGTACCTGAGGGTGGTCTTGGTGCCGATCTCTGCCAGGTGGGTAAGAGCTTCCTCGCTGATGCTGATCCCCTCGGTCTGAGAGCGAATCTTGATGATCTGAAATAAAACGGGTCCGTTAGCGACACACGAGACGCTTCACGCCGCAGAACCCGACTCGGACTCTCAGACTCGCCTGCTTCATCTCCTGAGGCGTGTACAACATGGTGCGGATGATCATAACTCTGTCCAGCAAGTCCAGAGGAATCCCATGTGGAGAGCTGATGTCCTCTGTCCCTCTAGGAAACAAAATATTTTAGAAGTATGAAACTCGGCTCAGTTTAACGGTTGTTTTTATTTCCATAAAACACGTTACGCCTCTCACCTGATCAAACAGTTTCCCCTGTTTGAGGCAAACACAACAATGGGGGCGATGCTGCTCTCCAGGGCGCGGTGGAGATACGTGAAGCACTCGATGTCGAGCATGTGCACCTCGTCCACAAACAGCACCCCGGGTACGAGCTCAGCCACTCCCTGGTCTATGTAGCGGTTCACCACTTTGTTGATCTCTGCACGAAGCTTATCTGGAGCGAAAGAACAGCAGTGAGTGTGAACAGCAGTGAGTCACTGTCAGACATTTGATGCTTAGCTCCAAATCCAAAAAAATGTATTCATTTAATTTAAAATACAAAATTGTTTACAATAAAACACAAATAATACACAAATCAAAATGAAAGGAAGCAGAAGAATAATAAATCTTATGATGTCTGCTCCTTTTATCCTCAAAATATTTTAAAACAAAATATAATATACAATAAAAGCAATACTAAAAATAATAATACATCAACTCAGCAGCAGTTTCTTTAGATTCAATTATACTTTATCATATACCTTCAAAAAACTAGCTTTAATCTTTCTCTTAAATATATACAGAGATCTGACATTTTTAAGGTCATCCTCCAAACCATTCCACAAACCTATACCCTGGATTAAAGTACATCTTTCCTTCAAGCAAGTTCGAAACCG
>JBBPBX010027585.1:0-37184 GCA_038048925.1 Garcialebias charrua
TCTGGCAGCTTCATCTTTCTCTCCGTGAGCCCTGCTTCACTTTTAATAACTCTGCTCGGACCACGATACCTAGCAACATTTTGAGGCACGGCAGATCAACAGAATCAAGACAAATTCAGGAAAAAAACATGATCAAAAGAAAGGAAAATAAAATATACACAATGCCCACATCGTCTCTGTTACCAAAAGTAGCCATAAAAAAAGTAATAAAAAATAAAAATTTCTTTTTGCAACTGCCTCAAAAGTGACCCAAGTATCACCGTCTTAAATCCAGGGTGTTCACACAACAACACATGGTGTCAGCATGCTCACGTTAACTCACATACAGATATGAATGTCTTTATAGAATATGTATCTGTTATCACAGCTTGGAAAAATTACACTTATACACAACAAATGCACTATAACACCAAGAACCATAATACCAGCGAGTGGAAAAAAGACCCCGAGATGCGTGAATTGCTTCTGCACTATCAGAAAAACCTCCGGTGAAACAGACGACCGTATCCTCAGGCAGGCGGTGATGTCGTCCAGTTACAATAACCTATAAAGATTTGTGATCCTCAAACCACTCACCAGCACACACGTACACACACGGTTTCTCTCACTTATTACACATTAATAACAGAACGAGAATCTCTTCAGAGTTGGTGGCTGAATGAATGACTGGGTTAGTAGTAGGCTATCTTTGTAGAGATGATGAGAGCAGTAAAACTTAAAGAAGTACAAAATACTCCTTAACATCAACAGTTGGCAATTGCGTCGACATGGTTACATTGAGATGTATGTAATCATTGCTCGGCAGCATACAAAAATAAAAGAAGTTGCTCTGGTGCATATTGTTTAACGTCTGCATTGGAGTTTAACTGTTTTCGGCACGTTTCTTTAAGTGAATGTGGCTCAGTTATTGTATAGTTGAGTACTGACGTGTTTACTATTATACTACCAACAGCATCTTCCCAGTGACGCTGCCTGGCTTCATAGCGAGCCTGAATAATGCATACTGTATTTGGAGGCTTATATAGAACAAATCGACCATTCTACACAACTCCAAATAGTTAAAATATATATATTTTAGTAGTTTTATTTCACTCTGATGCACTTTGAAATCAGACTAGTTTTAACAGATTGATCCTTGCTGTCACTGATTTGACCTAGTTGACTGCACATGCTTCTAATTTGGATTTTAACAGGATCATATTGTGCCACCACAGATTCTACAGTAAAACAATGACCAAGGGCCTGTTTCTCACAATTAAACTGGTAAAAGGACGAACAGAGGATGGGCTGGATGTGTCCTGAAGACATGAGGAGTGGGATCACTAATCTAAGAACTCTGACACTAATCTGACTAAATGTACTGATCAGTCTGGAGGACCTGTTTTTAAGACAAAAAGGTCTCTTTTTTGCATTTTTGGGTTACATTGTAGACAAGGGTAGTATTATACATTGTTTTAGCGCTTTGAATTGTTGTAAGAATGTTTTCTTTTCTATTCTAAAGGTTTTAGGCTTTGATATTATGATTAAAACGCAAGTACACTTTCTTTCAGTTTCTTTATTTTACATTGCAGGACTTAAAATTATTTGGTCTAGAAAATAAGTTGTCCATGATGAACAACAACACGTCACGTATTACTCCATGCTCTTTTTTGATTTGACTAAGGCAAAATGCAGAAGCATTTTGTGTCCTGTAATGCAAACAAAAATGTTTTAGCTAAAAGAAGGGATACTTCACATTATTTTTTACTTTAACTGTATATTTGAGAAGATTTTCCTCTGCTACACTTGGCATCATTTGAAGAATTTTACACTGTTCTTAATCCATCCTTAGCAGTTCAACGAATCCTATCTTAAAGATGACCTGAAGGTGGTCTGAGGTGTAGCCATTGCATAGGCAACTGCACATCGTATCCTGTTGGACCAACACCAGAACTAACAGCAACAAATGGAACCCGTGGAATGGCTACATCTTTCATTTAGAAATGTTTGCAGAAGTACAAAGAAATGCCAAGACCCACAGTGTGGCAGACCTTAGAAATGCATGATTTCAACCAGGGCTGTGACAGCTCTGCTTATATGGCCAAAGTCCTTGTCAAGAGACAGTATTGGGTTAAATAGAGGGAAAGGTGATTTAGGCAATAGGAATAGAGAAATAAAAAAGAAGGGCATCCCTCTCTTTCACAGCCTCTGGGTGAAGTTTTCAGGAAATACTCCTTTTGCGGCATTCTCCTTGTTTTGCTCCCAGTCATTCTGCTTGAATCCCATCAGCCAGCCATCGTCCTGAACACAAAAACATGCCGGTAGTCCTCTCAGTGCCTCCGTAGAATCAAAACACACCATTATATGTGTTGGTGTGTGTTTCATACCTGTTCGTCAGGGTTATCAAAGGTGATCACTAGCACCACATCGCCAGTCTTCATCTCTAGTTCATCTGTGTCATTGGCGGCATAGTCATGCATCACCTCAACCTTTTTAAGAGAAAAAGTGACATGAATAACCTGTGCATACACAATGTATGCATTAAACTGAACTCGTATGTATTTTATTCAGGGATGCATGATATTATCAGCATGGTATCGGTATTGGCCGATATTAGTGTTAAAGTTCAGTATCGGACATCGGCCATTCCATCAAAATTACTCGCCAATATAAAAGACGCTGTTTTTGTATGACAACTCAGTGACAAGGATGCCTGCAGCGCCATCACGTGCCTACCTGATCTCATGGCTTAGAGGAAAATTCAAAATGTCGGCGATGTGGAAGTTTTTTTTCATTGAAGATGTCGAATTCTGGAGATTTTTGGACTACGTTGAGCCTCGCAACATCATCCCTAGTCAGAGATATTTTTCCGACGTAACCTTACCCGAGTTACGAGCCGTCATTTCTGACGTCATTTAGAAGCTAATAGCCGATAGCACTTAGGTGAGTTTTATCACAAACATTTGGATGTCGTGTTAGCCCCGTTAGCATGATTAATCTCACGGCACAAAGGATGGACAAAAACTTTGATCTTAAAAAGTCTGTCCTTCATGCACAGGAGTGCAGAGGATCCCACACTGCAGCTAGTAACCTGGAACAAGCCTCCACAAGTGAGACAGCATCACAGGTGATTAATGCTAATAAATAACATTTAACACTTTTCATTTAATATAAGTTAAAGTGCTATGCATATCATATGGCTGTTTCTGAATATATGTCATCAGCTCTTACAGCTGTTGCACAATTTTTGTAGCAAATAATCCTAAATAAGAGGTCTTTGTTCTGACAAAGGAAAGGATATAAAATATCGGTATCGGTTATCGCCCACATTTTTTTAACATATCTTCATATCGGACATCGGCCAAAAATTCAATATCGTGCATCCCTAATTTTATTGGTAAATTAGAGCTGTAAAAAAAATTGGTTTCTTGTATTACCTTGAACAGGAAGCCTGGGGGCACATTTGCAGACTCTGGTACCTCTGATGATTCTGCTGCTGCCGGTGCCGGTGCAGGTGCAGATGCAGGTGCAGGTGCCGGTGCAGGTGCCGGTGCAGGTGCAGGTGCAGGCGCAGGTGCCGGTGCAGGTGCAGGTGCAGGCGCAGGTGCAGGCGCAGGTGTCTGCAGGTGCAACAGAAAAAGAGGCACAAGTTACTGACAAGGAGGGGTCAGGTAAACAGTACATCTATTAGTACAGTTTTTTTTCGGACTATAACACTTAAATTTTCTCAAAAATCGACAGTGAGCCTTATAATCAGGTGCGCCTTCTGTATTAATTCTGGTTGTGTTTACTGTCCTCGAAACGATTTTATGTGGTTATTGTGAATGAGTTGAATAAATTTTGACTTATCTGACTGTTTTGTTTCGCTTAATGCGCCTTATAATCCAGTGCGTCTTATAGTCCGAAAAATACGGTAAGTAAAAGTAAGTTCCCTTTCAGTCAGGGTCACTGCGGTGCAACAACATGACTATGGGAATTGCGCCACCGCGCGATTCACCTGAAGCAATACAATCACGCCTTTTATGGCAAGTAACTTTTAAACATGCTGCTGTCCAGCCTCTACTGAAAAAACTTAACCTTGACCCCTCGGCGGTGTCCAACTTCCGGCCTGTCTCCAGACTCCCATTCATTTCCAAACTATTGGAAAAAATTGTTGAGTCTCAGTTGAAATGTTTCCTGGACGACCACACCATCCTAGAGTTGTTTCAATCTGGCTTCAAATCTCTCCAAAGCACTGAAACTGCTCTGCTGAAGGTCTTTAATGACATTTTCATAGCCACAGATGCAGGTGATTCTGTGCTGCTTGCCTTATTGGACCTTACATCGGCCTTTGACACCATCGACCACAACATCCTCATTTCTAGGCTGGAGCAGTGGGTGGGCATCACAGGGTCTGCCCTCAAATGGTTTGAGTCCTACCTCTCAGACAGAACCTTTTGTGTCAATATCAAAGAGTTCAGTTCAGCATCTACAGCGCTTCAGTGGGGGGTACCGCAGGGGTCCATCCTCGGCCCCCTTCTCTTCTCATTATACCTGCTGCCACTAGATGCTATTTTCCGCAAACACAAAATAGCCTTTCATTTTTATGCCGATGATTGTCAAATTTACTTTCCCCTGAGGCACAGAGGCTCTAGCTCTATTCAACCCCTTCTTGACTGCCTGGCTGACATCCATGATTGGATGGCCTCAAACTTCTTAAGTTTCAATGAGAAGAAGTCTGAAGTCATGTTGTTCCATCCCAACAGCTCACTCTCGAACCACGACATTGACCTTCTTTCCCTAGCCCCACTAGAAAAACAAAAGGTCACTAATCTGGGGGTGACAATGGACCCTTCCCTGAAACTTAACAGTCATGTAAACATGATTGTTAAATCCTGCTTTTTTCAGCTGAGGCGGCTGTCTAAGCTGAAGCCCATACTATCCAAAAAGAACCTTGAGACAGTAATCCATGCTTTCATAACATCGAGGCTCGATTACTGCAATTCACTTCTGTTCGGAATCAGTCAGTCCTCCATTGCACGGCTACAGCTGGTCCAGAATGCTGCAGCCCGATTCTTAACTGGTACAGGCCATAGAGAGCACATTACACCAGTTTTGGCCTCCCTGCACTGGCTACCCATTCACTCTTTGGATCCAGTTTAAAATACTCCTGTATGTCTTTAAATCTCTGAACAATTCCGCTCCACCTTATCTCACTGACCTTCTGCAGCCTTATGTCCCACATACCTCTCTTGAGGTCAGCAGACCAGATCCTTCTCTCAGTCCCAGATACTCGCCGGAAGCTCAGAGGTGACAGGGCCTTCTCAGTTGCAGGTCCAAGACTGTGGAATGAGTTGCCACTCAGTGTCAGGCAGGCTCCCTCACTCACAGTATTTAAGTCTCGATTAAAAACCCACTTCTATTCTCTCGCCTTTAACATGATGTGATTTGTTTTGATCCTCTCTGTAATATACACTGTTCACTATTTTAGTTGGTTTCTGTTGCTATTTCTATCTGTATTTTGTTTTTTGTTTGTTTTCCTGTCTGCTTTGCTTGTTTGTTTCTATTGTACAGCACTTTGGTTGGCCTTGTGTCTGTTTAAGTGCTCTATAAATAAAGTGGTATGGTATGGTATGGTATGGTATGGTATGGTATGGTAAGTAAGCGTCAGCGTCAGCAAGGAGGCTCCCCCTCCTTGCATAAAAGATGGTGACGCGTAACGTACGTCCTCTTTGTGCACTTCACCTCGCTTCACACTTGAACTTCGCAGGACCTGCCTCGCATGGCTGAACTGCTCGTCTAGGAGGTGAGCTTGCTCCCTGCCCAGAGCATCACAGAGGACTTCCCTGCGAGCACTTTGTTTAGCGGACGCTAACCTAGTGTCGACGACTTATTTTTCAAGTCTTTTCTGCTGTTTCGATCGCCCAGTTTAGCGGGACGGTAACTGTGCCTCACGCCTGCCTTCTAGCTAACGGAGCTAACAGGCTAGCAACACGAACAACGTAGCGAGAGAGTTTTTTCCTGACCACGTTTAGCAGGTGCTAACTGGTTCTCACTTGACGTCTCTTCTCAGCCATGGCTCCGGAGAGAGGTAAGAGAAAGTCGAAGAACTCCAACAAGGCCAGCAGACCAGCGAGCCCCGGCTCCCGGCCCTGCCCCAGCAAATGTGGCTATTTTATTTTGGCGGCGGACACCCACGAGGCCTGTCCGATTTGCTTAGGAATGGTCCATGCGAAGACGGCCTTGGACTCTCCAGAATCTTGCCCTCACTGCAGCCAGCTGCATGAGACAGTGCGAAGAAGGCGCGTGGACTTCGTGGCCAAGGTCATGGGCAACTCCACCGCGGCTCGAGAACCGCTAGAGACTCTCACGCCTACAGCGGAGCTGGAGGCGGACAAGATAGAAGACAGCGGCGCCTTGAACTGAGGCAACAAGATGGACACTGCAGCTCCCGTGGGGGACACATGGCAGATTTCGACACAAGGGACCTGTTAAGGGCTGACGAACTGTCGCACACAGCCTCGGGCGAACTGACAGACAACGAGGAGAAAGGGGAGGACGAAGGTTTCTCCCAGAATTCCGTAGCAGATCAACCAGAGGCAGACGGGTCCACACCCGCTCTGTTCGAGCTGTGTCGCTGAGCTGCGGAGGCTTTGAACATAATGTGGCCCGAACCCTCACCTCGACAACAGGTAACGAGACTGGCGGGGAACTACTTCTTTGCAAGGCAACAGTCGGCCACGAGGCACAGAATGCCCATCTTCCCGGACTTCCACACGGAATTAACACGTTCCTGGGCCGAATCCAGAGCCCCCCTGACACTGCCTCTCTCCCAGTTTCTGGACGTAGAGGGCATGGAGGTGGCAGGCATGGCTCACATTCCCCAGATGGACGAGACTTTGGCGGCGCATTTGGCCCCCAGAATGTCAGGCTCCAAGCCCACACTGCCCAGCAAAGCCTGCCGTGTGTCAGCTTTACAGCTGGAGAAGAGCTACCGCGCTTAGGCAATTCAACAAGAATTACAACTCATATAGTGCCAGAATCAAAAATAAAACTAAAAAATGGGGACTGTGTTGATTTCCCACAATGCTTAGCAGTATTTTAGACTAGTGTTCCGGGCACCATGAGTCAGAAGGACGTCTGTGGTAGAGACCTGCCTCGTTTTTGCCATTAGTTTGTGAATTACTGTAGTGAGGCTTAAGAGTGTCTTCTTTGGGTTTACCTCACTCAATGTTAAAACAGAAGTCATAGAGCATGGTGCAATATACTGCTCTCTGACATCTAGAAAATTTCGGAAATTTTGGCAGGCTGGTTCCGATATCCGATACTTGCCTTATGCTGGTATCGGATACGATACTGGACCGGATCGGCCCCATCCCTAGTTCTTACACCACCCCATTGAGCTCTCAGGACTGTTTGGAGGGGTCCTAGAGAGGATCCAGAGCAGACTGGACCAGAGGAGGAAGCAGGAGGAGGCTCTGCGTGAGGGTATGCTCAGAAAACATTTTGTGCAGCCCAGAGACCCAAGTGGGCAGAGAGGCCCACAGCAGCGCCATCGCTCCCTCACGCCAAAATTACACCACACGCGTTGCGGCTCCGTCCCGCTCCGGTCCGACCTCCGCAGCAAATACGCACCCATTATAATCAATGACAGAATTTACACTGGCTCCGCACGGCGGCGGCGAGCAGCGGAGAGCGGACGGCAGTCCGTCAAAATTAGAAATTTTTCTATTTCTGCCGGACGCCGGAGCTGTGCGGAGGCACCAACAGGAAAAGGAACGAGCACAACTTCCGTATTTACAAAATAAAATCACCACGGGCGGACTAATCCTAGCTCTATACGGATTTATTTGTACAAAAATGCTTTCAAACTATCATTTATGACTACGCCTACAAACGCAATACAAGAAATAAATAAATAAATAAAGTATTTTATTCTGAAAATGTAATACCTCACTTCCTGTTGCTCAAACCATGTCCTGTCGCTCATTTACGAGAGAAGATCAAGGCAGCAGTCTCTACTGTTGTTCTCCTTCTTCCACCGAATGAATTGTTTTGTTCTGACTTACTTATTTATCACTTGATTTATCGCGCGATCTCGCAAATCCCGCGCATGCGTCTAGGAGCGGCGCATGCAGGCGGACCTGAGCTGAGCGGAGGTAGTGGAAACTGGAGTTTGAGACGCTCAGCTGCGACCTACGGAGCGGAGCGGACCGCAAGTAGTGTAATTTTGGCGTCACTCGACGCCTGGCGCATAAGAGACAGACGCTCGACAGGGAGCAACGGTCGAAACCCGCCTCAGAGCAGCATGGACACCCTTCTCAGGCGAACCAGGCCTGGTCAAAGCACAGGTTAGTCCCACGTCAAATGGGCCAACCCAGAACTTCCTCCATGGGCCGTGACAGAAAGCAGAAGCCGACCTGAACCGGAGCTGCTTCTCCACCTTTTTCAGGCATCTCCACCCAAGGGAAAAAGGAGAGCCAAACTTTTATCGCCAGTAAATGTGCTAAAGAAACCACGACTAACTGGCCCAGAACTTTTAAACACACAAAATCACTCAAATGTAATAAAGAGAAATTGTTGTTTGCACACGACAATAAAGTCTCAAAATGTCCAAAATGTTCTGTGTCACATCTCAGCATTAAAAGGGAAAACCCCACCATTTTTTTATGCAAAATGTGTCAATAAAGAGCGAGGGGAGCCGGGGCACACAGCCGGCCAACCCCCCTCTAATAAGACACTATCAGTCAGGGGGCCAAATGAGCCAGCGCGGGAGGACAGAGGTCTGCCTGTCACAAACAGACCCTCTACCTCCCGTGGAGGGCCGGAGGCGCCCTCAGTCAAGCAGGTCGGGAGGGACTACTCGCTCACCCTCACCCCACCTGAAACATGTAAATCTCACTGTGAACATGCCCCGCAGACTCGCTACGTAGGCAGAAGCCTGGGCAGTGTGCAAACCGGGTCACTGGATCATGTCGACCATAACTCACGGTTACAGGTTTGCAATTCTCCAAACGGCCACCACCCTTCTCTGGGATAATTATGACAACAATATCACAGGCTCATGCGGCTGTTCTNACTCTCTACCTTCCGCTGAGGGCCGGAGGCACCCTCAGTCAAACAGGTCGGGGGGGGAGGACTCACTCACCCCACCCCATCTGAAACATGTAAATCTCACGGTGAACATGCCCTGCAGACTTGCTACGTAGGGCAGCGTGCAAACTGGGTCAATGGGTCATGTCGACCATAACTCACAGTTACAGGCTACAATTCTCCAAACGGCCACCACTCTTCTCCGGGATGATTATGTCAACAATATCACATGCTCGCGCGCCCTTTTCTGAGATAGGAAGTTGCTCAATGTTGCAGAAAGGTGCAGTGAGAACTGTCCTTGCTCACAAGGTAAAAAAAAAGGATACTTCAGCAAGTACTTTGTTGTACCAAAGCGAGACGGGGGCCTGAGGCCGATTTTGGATCTGAGTAAACTGAACAAAAGGCGTCGCTCATTCAAATTCAAAAATGTTGACGTTGAAACAAGTAATTCACTCGGTTCATCCGAGAGATTACTTTTGTTTGTGGATTTGAAAGATGCATATTTCCATATCAGCATTTTGCGCAACCACAGAAAATTCCTGAGCTTTGCGTTCGAGGAAGCCATATACGAATTCCAGGTCCTCCCGTTTGGGCTCTCAACTGCCCCGAGGACGTTCACGAAATGCCTGGATGTGGCCCTGGCTCCCATGAGGAGCCAGCTCCCATGAGGAGCCAGGGCATGAGGCTGTTGAATTATCTGGACAACTTGTTGATATTAACGGACTCTAAGGTCCAAGCAAGATCCCACACAGACCGAGTAATGTCATACCTAAAATCCCTAGGTTTTGTCATAAACTCAGAGAAAAGCAGTCTGTCTCCGTCACAGATTACTGTGTTTCTGGGATTGGAGATGAACTCCATTCTATGCAGGGTGAAGGCTCCGGTATAGCTCTGCGTTGGGCCGAATGCCGCTCGACGCGTGCATGCTATGTGCAAGCAGTTCACAGTAGCTCAGTGTGAGGCTCCAGCGTTTTCGCTCCAAATACTTGACGTAATTTAAGCAGAAGCACGGCGGAGCGTTTACCTACGGGACAAATTGAGGTTGCTGATTGGTCATTTGCTGACATGCCTACTGAATTGATTGACAGGTTGGGTGGGAGAAAAAAAGGCACGGGCTATACAGCGGTGTTCTCACTGTTCTGTGTTTATATGTTAATAAAAAGTTCTAAAAAATGAAATAAAAACAGGGAGCGCTGGTCCAGTACACTAGAACACTATGAAATATTTAGAACCTTGCGCAGTCACGTTGGACAAGAGTTTAATTAGCTCGTGACAAATTCATTCATTTCCTCATCATTTCAGTCATGGAGTCAGCGAAGGAGGAAGCGATCACTTGACTTTTGGCAAAAAAACAAAAGAAAAGTCCAGATCAGGGATGAAGAAGGGGAATTTAATACATTTGTGTCACATACAAAACAGTCCGACGCCGGGCAATTTATTATGAGCCAACACGCGCGTAAGTGGTCGTAAAATTTGAGCTTGGCGGGTTCACGCCCGGGTTGAAAGGCTTGTGCCACGGTGTTCGCACGGTGTCGAGTGGCGTTCTGCCCAACGCAGAGCTATACTAGGGCCTTGAGGCTCTCAGAGAAACGGGTTTCAAACCTTCAGCTCTACCTAGCGCTTTTCCAGCTAGACAAGACTCTATCTCTCAGGCTTTGCCAGCGTTTACTAGGCCTCACGGTGACAACAATTGTTTGCATTCTTTTGGCTCTATTACATATGCGCCCCGTTCAGATGTGGCTGCACAAACAGCTACATTCTGCCCCCCGCAACAGACGAGGGGGATGAAAATCGGCTCAGAGTGCATGGAGGCCCTGAAGCCGTGGAGGAACCCCACAGTGTTGAACAGAGGCGTCCCACTGGGCAGAGTATTGTCTCGGGTCCTGGTGACAACAGACGCATCAATGACGGGGGGAGGGGGGGGCTTTGCAGAGGCCAGCACGTACAAGGTGTCTGGAACCAGCAGGAAGCCCGGCTCCACATAAATTAATTGGAGCTCTCAGCAGTGTTCCTCTCACTGAAACACTTCTACAGGAGAAACCTGATTAAACACCAACACGTCCTGATAAGACCAGATGACAGGTGTACTGTGGCTCACATCAACAGGGAGGGGAGACTCGGTCCCCATCCCTCCTGATGCTAACCCAAAAGCTGCTCACGTGGTGCAGCTCACAGGTCTTTTCACTGAGAGCAACCCACGTACCAGGGAAGCTGAATTACGGGGTGGATGCCCTCTCAAGAGGAGTCCCCCTCCCCTCAGAATGGCGCCTGCACCCACGTATCGTGGACCAGATCTGGGCACAGTACGGGAAAGCAGATGTAGATCTTTACGCTTGCAGTAGCAATGCCCATTGTGCCCTGTTTCCTTCCATACTTGACATGAACGCACCGTTGGGAATGGATGCGCTGGCATACGAATGGCCGACGGGGAGGGGTTATTATGCATTTACCCCTATCCCTCTTATCCATGCAGCGTTGGAGCACGTACGCAGAGGAGACCTCTCTCTGATACTAGTAGCGCCCAAATGGCCAAAGAAAGCCTGGTTTGCAGAAGTGATTTCACTCCTAGCAGGAACACCATGGCAGTTGCCCCCCCACAGGGACCTGCTGACCTAGGCCCACGAGCAGATTTTACATCCACGCCTAGACCTGTGGCAGCTTTGGGTCTGACCGCGGAGAGGGGCCGGCTAATGGCTTCCGGTTTGCCAAGTAATGTGATAAACATAATAAAGGGGGCACGGGTAGGGTCTACTCAGACTCTCTATGCATGCAAGTGGCATTTTTTTTTAGATCTGGTGTCTAGAAAGGAAGATCACTCCATATTCCTGTAACTTAGCTCAGCTTCTCACTTTTCTATAGGACCTGTTGGAGAAGGGCCGCTACTTTTCCACCATAAAATTCTTCCTGTCTGCCATCTTGGCATGCCATGAGGATTGGGGAGGTAAATCCCCTGGTGCCCACCCTTTCATGATACGTTTCATGAAGGGCGTGCTAAGGAAGAGGCCCCCGAGCAGGATTCTGGCCCCTCAGTGGGACCTGCCTCTCGTGCTGGACGCACTCTGTGAACCACCATTTGAGCCCCTTCAGAGCATTAAGATAGATGTATTATCTTATAAGACAGCAATGTCCTTAGCTCTGTGCTCAGCAAAACGTGTGGGTGATCTCCACGCATTATCTGTGCATCCAATGTGCATCCAATTTGCCCCAGACGGGTTAAAGGTCACCCTACATCCAAACTTTGCATATGTGCCAAAGGTCCCAACTTTAGATTTCAAAAGTCTGGGCTTTGAATTGTCAGCTTTTCCTTCTCCCTCTGTTTTGACCTCAGAACAGAGGCGTCTGAATGTGCTCTACCCTGTTAGGGCCCTGAGTGTTTATATGGGGCAAACTGGCAGTTGGCGAAAAACAAATCAGTTGTTCTTATGCTTTGCTAAACCTGTCGCTGGCAGGGCCCTGTCCAAGCAGTGCCTCTCCCACTGGTTGACAGAGGCCATTTACAGGGCATACAGTAGCAAAGGTTAGCAGGTGCCCAGTGGGGTACATGTTCACTCAACTCGAGGCCTAGCCACTTCCTGGGCCTTGTTTAGAGGTGTTTCAGTAGCTGATATCTACTCAGCCTCATACTGGTCATCTCCAAACACATTTGTAAAAGACTACAGCCTAGATGTCACAGCACGTGATGTAACTCAAGCTGTTCTCTCTACCATGGAGAATTGAACGGCTAGTGCCTGTAGTTAAGGCAAAAGTTCTCATAAGCATGCATTTCCAAGGTGTGATTGTATGTTCCCATAGTCATTTTGTTGCACCGTAGTGGACTGACTGAAAGGGAACTGAAGGTTATGCACCATAACCCATGTTCCCTGAAGGAAGGGAACAAGGTGCAACACATGTTTGCCCTTCCAATGCACAAGCTTGGTGAAATGCATGTAAAGGACGTACATTGCGCGTCACGTCTTTTATGCAAGGAGGGCGGAGCCTCCTTGCTGATGCTGACTCTTACTTGCTTTAAAAGGCGTAATTGTATTGCTTCAGGTGAACCACGCGGTGGCGCAATTCCCATAGTCATTTTGTTGCCCCTTGTCCCTTCCTTCAGGGAACATGGGTTATGGTGCATGACCTTCAGTTTCCAACATTTGGCTCCCTCCTCTGATCTTCTTTTCCGTCATTTAGTAAATGTTAACACTGATAACACGGTAGAAGCTGCTGAAAATGGAGGAGCACTAGATCTGGACCCATACGCATCCTCAGTTCTGGGGTACATTAGTGCATGTACTGACAATGTCTCCACCATCAGATATGTTAAAAGTTTTCTGAGCAGGAAGCCTTGGCTGAATGAGGAGGTGTGCACCCTGCTGGAAGCCAGGAACACTGCCTTCAGGTCTCACAAGAGCTGAGAAGGACAAGGAAAGAGCTGGTTGCTGGTAGTAAGAGGGTCAAGGCCTCATACACACAAAGTATCGAGGGTTAATTCACCTCACAAGATGCACGGAGCATGTGGAGGGGCATTAACTGTAATACAGATTATAAAGACAGGAGAGAACAATGCCCGAAAGACCCATCACTGCCTAATGCCCTCAACAAGTTCTACACACACTTTGAAGACCCAAACAGACCAGCCAGCACCAGACTGTTTCATGTTGCTGCTGATCTGTTTCATGTTGTTGCTGATCTGTTTCATGCTGTTGCTGATCTGTTCTGTGTTGCTGCTGATCTGTTTAATGTTGCTCCTGATCTGTTTCATGTTTCTGCTGATCTGTTTCATGTTGCTGCTGAACTGTTTCATGTTGCTGCTGATGTGTTTCTTGTAGCTGCTGATCTGTTTCTTATTGCTGCTGATCTGTTTCGTGTTGCTCCTGATCTGTTTCATGTAGCTGCTGATCTTTTTCGTGTTGCTGCTGATCTTTCTCATGTTGCTGCTGATCTTTTTATTATTGCTGCTGATCTGTTTCGTGTTGCTGCTGATCTTTCTCATGTTGCTGCTGATCTGTTTCATGTTGCTGCTGATCTTTCTCATGTTGCTGCTGATCTTTCCCATGTTGCTGCTGATCTGTTTCATGTTGCTGCTGATCTGTTTCATGTTGCTGCCGATCTGTTTCATGTTGCTGCTGATCTGTTTCATGTTGCTGCCGACATGTTTCATGTTGCTGCTGATCTTTCATGTTGCTGCTGATCTGTTTCATGTTGCTGCTGATCTGTTTCATGTTGCTGCTGATCTGTTTTATGTTGCTGCTCATGTTTCATGTTGATGTGTTCATTTGTGCTCATCTGCTCACACAGACTCATGTTCGTGCTGCTGTTCGACATAATGTTTTTATGTTATTAGTGCTTAAGTGTATTTTCAGTTGATGTTTTTCTTAGTTCTTATTTTAGATCTTATTACTGTTTTTATTTTACATTTTATTGTTGGATGTAGCTTGGGCTATGTTCACATTGCAGGTCTTCATGCGCAATTCCGATTTTAAAAAAATCTGATCTTTTGGTGTGAACGTTCACACTACATTTTAAATGCGACCTGCATCAGACCTGCATGACTCCAGTGTGAACGATCTACATTGCAGAAGCGACCCGCATGCGCAGAAGAAAACGTGTCTCAGAACGTGACGTGACACGCAGGCTGCAAGTTGCTTGTTTGGGCTTGTTTTCATGGGGCTGGTCGCTTGTTTTTGTCGTGAGATCTGTCAACGCTACTGATGCAGCACCCTGTGTTTGCGGAAGTAAACGTAAACGGGCGCGACAGTTTTTAGTGTGTGTTCGGTAATTTTGAAGTTGTTGTCCAATTGGGGAAAGCTAAACATCCAAATGATTAAAGGCAAAAGAAAACTGAGAAGAAAGCGAGCAAAATTTTTAGTGATGGCGATTTTTGGAGCTGTGGCTGCTACCTCTGTTCAGAGGGGTGTGTGACGTCGGTCTCACATCACTGCAAGTACAGAGAGCTCGTCCCCCCTCATCCCCACCCTGCTCTGAGCTTCCCCTACTGCGTGTCCCCTCTGTCTGTACAAACACATGCAGGCTCAATTAAATGAGCCGCACAGTTCTGCAAAAGTCAGATGTAAGTCACATGAGCGTTCACACTGCAGTCGCTTTTAAAACATCAGATATATATCCGATTTAAAACCACATACTGAAACGGCCTGGGTCGGATTTAAATAAATGGTCCCATTTTTCAGCTGCAATTTAAATTTAGTGCGACTCGTTTTAAGATGAAATTTCAAACTCACCTCGATGGAAAGTTTTTGGGTTTTCATCCCTGAAAAAAAACAAAAAACAAATATAAAACAAACAAACAAACAAAAACAAAAAACATCTGTTTAGAAAGTTAAAGAGACAATTATTGATTTTAAAGTTCTGTGAGTGAGAGTGGCTGATGGTCTTATTTGTCTCTTTGTGATGGACAAGAGACATGTCCAGGTGTCCTACAGTGACTGCTGGACATGAACACACCATGACCCAGAAAAGAATAAAGTGGATATAATGAATGGATGGATGGATGTATGGATGAATGAACAGATTCAGTGAATGAATGTATAAATGGATGGAAGGATGGATAGATGTATGGATGGATGGATGGATGAATGAACAGATACATTGAATGAATGTATAAAAGGCTGGATGGATGGATGGATGGATGAACAGATACAATGGATGCATGTATAAATGGATGGATGATGAATAGATGGATGAATGAACATATTCAGTGAATGAATGTATAAATGGATGGATGAATGGATGGATGGATGAATGAACTGATACAATGGATGAATGTATAAAAGGATGGATGGATGAATGAACAAATACAATGAATGAATGTATAAATGGATGGATAAATGTATAGATGAATGAATGAACAGATTCAGTGAATGAATGTATAAATGGATGGATGAATAGATGGATGAATGAACAGATTCAGTGAATGATGAATAAATGGATGGATGAATGTATAAATGGATGGATGATGTATTAGTTCCATGTGTCACCTTTAATCCTCTTCAGCACGATGACAGTAATGACAGTTGTTATTAAAGCAACAATCGCAGCCTTACTGACGTTCAACCAGAACACAGCTGAAAAACAAAATCATACTTTTTCATTAACAAACATTTAGGCCACTCCTCAAAATGACAAAATATTGAAATATAAGTGCAGCTACAATATATATTGTAAGTACAAATAATATTGAATATTTGTACAAATATAATTAGGTAAAGCCACATGTTGCTGTGGAGTTTAAAAGCTTCAGAAAACATTAAGTGTAAATAAAAATCATAAAACATGTGACGAGTTTGATTTCCTGCAGAGTTTAGATCAAACTTTGTACATGATTTCTGTTTGTCGTCTCCTCCTGGTGTTTCTGTGACTGATGTTGGTTTTGTTGGTTTCTTTGTTGTGTCTTCCTCTAAACAAAGAAAAAATATTTATTTTTATGATCAGGTATATTTAACAGGTATAAATGTTAAACATGTGATTATTTCTCACCTGAAGGATGAGAGCTGAAGGTAAAAAGCTGCACGTTGCTCTCACCTGTCTTTACTTCACACTTGAAAAAGTTCTTTGATTCATAAATAAAGTGGTTTGAAGGAAAGATAAAAAAAGCAGAGCAGTAACCTGAAGATGTTTTTACATCTGGATGTTCTTTCACATCACTACCAGGAAACAACCACCTCATGTTGTGTGGACACTCTTTCTCTGTTTTCACATCACAGTAAAATGTCACCTCGTTCTGGTTCTTCTCTTCTGTTACTGAAGATGGAGGAGAAACACTGATTATTTTATTTCAATATAATTACTGTACTGTCAATCTGCTGATTTAGGGATCACTTTATTTTGAAAATATTGTAAAAATACTCACAGTAAACCACAGAAAGATGGACCACAGCATCTTCACCTGATTGTTGGTCTGATACAAACTGTCTGCATGTGAAATGACCAACATCCTCATTTATGACGTTCTTGATAACCAGAGAACAGTTTGCTGTAAGACTCAGGCCCTGTACACACGTAGCCTGGTGTTTGAAAAACGAATATTTGCGCAAAAAAAAAAAAAAATCTGTCCATACATGTTCGAATATTTATCCATTTAAAATGTTTGTCTACATCTCCCGTTTTTTTAACCACAGAACGTTGTAAAGTTGTAAAGAATATGCTGAACCCATAGGTGGCAGTGTAGTGCTGTCACAACCCTTCAACCCATGCAGCCACACTTCCTGTTATTTATTTATTTATTTTCTTTCGTTTGTGTGGACAGACCGTGAGGTTGAACTACTATTAAATACCGTGTTGGAGTACAAAGTTAATAAAACGCAGGAAAATGTCGACTAGGAATCATGTCAGAGCAGGTATGTTGACTTTTTAGTGCTTTTTTTAGAGCATTATGTGACGTGAGCGCCGCTCCAGCTGGACCGGCAGACCCGGTTCTGCCGGTCCAGCTGGAGCAGAAAGCTCCGTTCTGAAAGTCCACACGCAGACTCGAAAACGGAGAGTTCTCAAATCTTCACTTTGGCCGGAGTTTTGTTATTATTCATTTATAGTTACATCAACCGGCGTTCACGTGTGGATGAAAGGCTAAACCGCATGCTAAACTGTTGGGTTTTAATGATAAACGGCTACGTGTGTACAGGGCCTAAGTTTGCCTCCTCTGTTCAAGAGGACGAGGTCTCAGATTTGAGTTTTCATTACATTACAAAGTATAAATTATAGATTTTGATTTGATTTGATTTGATGTTTATTCATTCATTTTAAAAGAACAATACAAGACAGTTTCATCAGATACAAGAATACAAGTAGGATAAAAAGAAAGGAGCAGAAAGAAGATGAAATCTTAGATGTATGCATATAACAAATACTGTATAGGAAATATAAAAACAAATATACAATTTGTGACCATAAACATCACTCATCTCAGCGGTAGGATTTTTTTTCTTACTATAAAGTACAAATGTTAATTTTTTTTATTAATGTTTCCAATAATTTATTGCATGCCCTCCGCCGGGGCCCGAGCGCCAAAGAACCCTAGTAAATAAAACATTTTAATTGTATTCTTCTCTCTCTGTGTGAGTCTCTCCAGGTTGAATTCACATTAAGACATTTTTTTCTGTTGATTATTTTATTATGAGGGTTTCATTGTTGCAATCTATAAAAACTGCTTCAGATTTTTTTTATTATATTTCAACCTGGAGAGACTCACATAGAGAGAAGAATACAATTAAAAGGTTTTATTGATGAGGGTTCTTTGGCGCTCGGGCCCCGGCGGAGGGCAAGCATGCCAGACTGCTGAGAGCTTGAATGTCCGGCATAGGGAGATAGATTATGTATATCCAGCTGCGTCCAGTCCGACCTGCTGTCTGACCATCTCGTAGGAGGGACAGGCTGAGAGCGGCTGACCAAAATCAGAGCGCACGCCCCGGACTGAACAACAAAAACACACCGCTGAAGCCACGGAGCCCAAATGTTCACTGAGAAGTTGCTAAACTTCATCATAATTAATGACCAACAGCTATCAGCTGTAGAAAATGAAGGATTTCACAGCTTGATACTTGCAGCCAACAGTAAACAATCATAAAAAAACGCTGGTCTCTGATCCCCCTCACTGTCCTGTAAACAAAACCTTTCTACACCTGGTCCTTGATTCATTTCAGTCTCAGTGCTTCAAACTGTGGGTTCAAAGCAAAACGTCCATCCATCAGTTATCTTTATCCATTTCTTCCATTTTCGGCTTGGAGGGGGTCACTGGTGTCAATGTCCAGCGATCACTGTGTGAGAGGAGGGGGACACCCTGGACAGGTCTCCAGTACATCACAGGAACACATAGAGACAAACGAGATAAACAGCCATTCTCTCTCTCAACTACGGACAATTTACAAATACCAATCAGTTTAACATTCATGTTTTTGGTCTGTGGGAGGAAACTGGAGTACCTGGAGAAAACCCACACATGCACAGAGAGAACATGCAAACTCTACCCAGGAAGGTCCCGAACCAGCAACCTTCCCATGTGCAAACAGCACATCTGTTTACAGTCGAGACGTTTTTACAGGAACTCCTGTGTCTCATTATTTACTCGTCTTGTCCACTTGGAGGCAGAGGACTTTCTTTTTTCCTGGTTTTGTCTTGCAGGGTTGTAGCAGTGATGTTCTTGCAATGATTTATTTTTCTTGGCACAAATATCTCTGATTAAAACAGTTTATGCTTAAAATAAATAAAAACAATGTTGTCATAAGAAGCATGAAGTAATTGTGAGAAATGTCAGCAAATTGGCAAATAACAGGAACTGGGCGTCTTCATGGTAAAAACATTTTTAGAGTTAGGAAGTAAAGAGACAGGAAGTAAAGAGACAAGAGACGCAGAGAGGAGCGATGGTGGCATCACGGAGGATTAAACTGTTTCTGTTGTTCTTCCTGTATGAAGGTAAGAAGATATAAAACAGTTTTTAATAAACTTGTATTGTTTGTTCATCATGTCAGTTTTATAAAAGCACTGAGTTGAGTTTACAGTCAGAGTTAAACAGCTGACATCTGCAGCTGTAACTTTTCAGACTAACATCTGAATTAATTTTAATGATATCATTTTATTTAGTCATATTTTCAGGAGCTGTAAGACAAATTGTCAGAGCTGGAGGTGACGTCACTTTGTCCTGTGAACATGTGATTAGAGGTCAGCAGAACTGTGGATCCACCACCTGGAACTACAGTAAAATAGATGAGAGTGTAGAGCTGGTTGTTCTTGGGAGGATTAAAGATCTCAGAGCAGACAGACTGAGATGTGCTTGTTAAACGTTAACAAGCATCAGGAGGGAGAGGAAAGAGATGGATCTGGATGGGAATTCATCTGTAGAAAAGAAGCAGCAGCTTGGAACTCCACTCTTCTGTTTTGAATTGAAAAAACTCCCAGGATGGAAAGTGAAATATCTTCAACTACAAAATAGAAGCAAATGGGCTGTACTTACAGGTGATGGTTATAAAATTAGAATAACATGAAAAAGTAGATTTATTTCAGTAATTAAAAAGTGAAACTTGTATATTATATCCATTCATTACACACAGACTGATATATTTCAAATGTTTATTTGAGAGAGTCAGAGTCAGAGATTCTTTATTGTCATTCGCAACAAAAGTGGTACATGTAATGAAACGAGATTATGTACACATGGTCCCAGTTACATCCAACAATAAAATGTAAAAGAAAAACATTAATAAGATCTAAGATATGAACTAAGAAAAACATCAACTAAAAATACACTAAGCACTAATATCATAGAATAACATTATTCCAAAGAGAAGCACGAACATGAGTTTGTATGAACAGATGAACACGAATGAACACAGCAACGTGAAACAGATTTTTGTCAGAAGCAATATGAAACTTTTTTTTTCTTTTAATGTTAATGAATATAACTAACAACTAATGAAAACCCCAAATTCAGTATCTCAGAAAATTAGAATATTGTGAAAAGGTTAAATATTCAAGACACCTGGTGCCACACTCTAATCAGCTCATCAACTCAAAACACCTGCAAAGACTTTTAAATGGTCTCAGTCTAGTTCTGTAGGCTACAAAATCATGGGGAAGATCGCTGACTTGACATTTGTCCAAAAGACGGCCATTGACATCTTGCACAAAGAGGGCAAGACACAAAGGGTCATTGCTAAAGAGGCTGGCTGTTCACAGAGCTCTGTGTCCAAGAACATGAATAGAGAGGTAAAGGGAGGGGAACGATGTGGTAGAAAAAAATTGTACCAGCGATAGGGATAACCACACCCTGAGAGGATGGTGAAACAAAACCCATTCCAAAATGTGGAAGAGATTCACAAAGTGTGGACTGCAGCTGGAGTCAGTGCTTCAAGAACCACCACGCACAGACGTATGCAGGACATGGGTTTCAGCAGTCGCATTCTTTGTGTCAAGCCACTCTTGAACAAGAGACAGAGTCAGAAGCATTTGGAACTGCTGCTGAATGGTCCAAAGTGATGTTCTCTGATAAAAGTCCATTTTGCATTTCATTTGGAAATCAAGGTCCCAGAGTCTGGAGGAAGAGGAGAGATACATAATCCATACATAATCCAAAAACTGCTCTCATTACACATCAATGCTTACACGGAACTTCACCAGATTATCCAAAGGACATTCTTGCACCATACTCATCCACCCGGTCTCTACGGTCACAGAACAGTCATCTACTTCACATTCCGAGAACCAAATTAAGGACCATGGGAGACCGGGCTTTCAGTGTGGCTGCCCCCCGCCTGTGGAACTCTCTTCCTGACTGCCTAAGAGCTCCACAGTCACTGGTTGACTTTAAGAGCGGCTTGAAGACCTTTCTTTTTAACCAAGCATACTCTGCCTCCTCATGATTCTATCTTTGATCTTAGTTGATACTGTTATTGATTTTACTTGTTTTATTACTTGTTTTATTGACATTTAATTCTGTTGCACTTTGTAGCACTTTGAGATTTTCATTAATGAAAAGTGCGTTATAAATTGAATTCATTATTATAAATAAAAATAAATTTCACATTTTTGTCATCTGTGTATGTTTCCCATACTTGACAGACGAAATTGGTCTCTGCATTTAACCCAACCACCACCAGGTGGTGCAGTGAGCAGCCGTGGTCAGCGCTCGGGGAGCTGGGAAAATAGGTGTGCACTCATAGACACCCCAAGGTGTGTAGTGGCCGGGGCATTATTATTATTATTATGTTGCTTGAGGTCCAGTGTCAAGTTTCCACAGTCAGTGATGGTTTGGGGTGCCATGTCATCTGCTGGTGTTGGTCCACAGTGTTTTCTGAGGTCCAAGGTCAACACAGCATCTACCAGGAAGTTTTAAAACACTTCCTGCTTCCTGCTGCTGACTAACTTTATGGAAATGTAGATTTAATTTTCCAACAGGACTTGGCACCTGCACACAGTGCCAAAGATACCAGTACCTGGTTTAAGGACCATGGTATCCCTATTCTTGATTGATCAGCAAACTCGCCTGACCTTAACCCCATAGAAAGTCTATTGGGTATTGTGACGAGGAAGGTGAGGTACACAAGGCCCAACAATTGAGAAGAGCTGAAGGTCATTATCAGAGCAACCTGGGCTCTCAGAACACCTGAGCAGTGCCACACACTGATCGACTCCATGTCACACCACATTGCTGCAGTAATCCAGGCAAAAGGAGCCACAACTAAGTGCTGTACATGTTCATACTTTTCATGCTTATACTTTTCATGTTAGCCAACATTTCTAAAAATCCTTTTTAATATTAGTAATATTCTAATTTTCTGAGATACTGAATTTGGGGTTTTCATTAGTTGTCAGTTATAATCAACATTAAAAGAAATAATCAGTCTGTGTGTAATGAATGAATATAATATACATTTCACTTTTGTATGACCATCACCTGTATGTAGCACCTTCCAAAGCTCTTACAGAACTCTGCTGCAGCTCTACAAAGATGAGCTGATCCATCCTACAGAGACGAGTCAGCGCTCCAGATCACATTCATACACAGACAGGTCACATAGAGCTTCAGCGTTTTGTCTGGGGACACTTCAACACTGCATACTGGTGGAATTGAACCCCCAACTCTCTCAAAGGTGAACGACCACCCATCCACAGTTGCACTGTTGTTAAAATTGTAGTTTTTTTTAGCTTGTTTTCTATAAGACCTGCATTTTCTTTTCTATAACAACTGTAACATATTTATCATGTAAGACCTTTCCTAACGGTCTGAACACCAGGGTCTGGTTTGTTTGGTCACTTGGAGATTGAAGCGTAGAGGCTGTTCAGATCAGTAGCTGGAGCCTTCACAGTGCTGTAGGTCACAGTATCACCTTCATCATCCATTTGAACCTGGAGGCAAAAAAACAACAACTTTAAACAAAATATGAATGTGTGTGGGTGTGTGCGTGTGCGTGTGTGTGTTCATTCATTCATTCAACCTTTATTTAGTCAGGTAAATCTTTTGAACCTCATGGGCTCATTTACGAAAGCGACCTGCTAAAACTAAAGAACAATGAACAGCAGTGGTAGAATTTCCTTAAACAATAAACAAACAAACAATAAACAACAGAAAACAAAAGAGAGAAAAAAAAAAAAACAAAAGAAAGTTAACAAAAGAAAGTTTTTTTTTTTTTTTAACAAAGTATCAAAAAACTAGCAAAACATTATAAGGTAGACGTATAAAATCAAAGACAGGAACAAATCTGCATTGGTTTTTGCCAGGATTCCAACAGATTCTGAAAACCATTTAGAGAAGTCAAGGTCGAGAGCTTCAGATCTTTTTGTAAGATATTCCATGAAGCAGGAGCAGAGTAGGAGAAGGCCCTTTTTCCAAGTTCAGTCCTCACTGACGGAACACTGCAGGTAATCATGTCCTGAGAGCGCACACTGTAGCTGCACTCACGTAAAGACATGTAGGAGGAGATGTATGAGGGCAGCAGACCAAGAAGTGATTTAAAGATGAAAATGTACCAGTGGAAGAGTCTGCGTGAGGTTAATGATGTCCAGTTAACCAGTGAATACAGGGTGCAGTGGTGGGTACGATAATCACAACCAGTTATGAATCTTAGTGCACCATGATAGACAACATCCAACATCCGCAGGGTGCTTGTAGGAGCATTCATGTAGAGAATGTCACCGTAATCAATGGAGGGAAGGAAAGTCACAGATACAAGGCGTTTCCTAACATTCAGTGATAGACATGATCTGTTTCTGAAAAAGAAACCCAGTTTAACTTTCAGTTTCTTCACTAGGTTTTCCACGTGGAGTTTAAAAGAGAGATGTGAATCGATCAGGATACCCAGATATTTATAGGAATCAACAAACTCAATAGGGACACCATTTGAAGATAAAATCAGATGTGTGTCCTCCTTTGACACCGGAACAGAGGAAACATTGTTAGACAATGAAACACACAGGTGTAGGATATTCTGTATAGTCAGTATTAACTGACACGCTTTTACCTCAATTAATTACTTATTCAGTTCATAACAGTACTCCAATGGATTCTCTTTCTTTTCAGGATTAACATAACAACTTTGTGATCATGAATGATGGACAGTAAACCATAAAGTGACAATGGAAATGTTAATTATAGTTGGCATACCAAAGGTACTGCCTTTTATTTAAAATAAATCAACTAAAATTAACATCACGTACACTTGATTGACTGATTTCAATCTCTTGCAAATTAACTTGTCAGCAGATTAACTTCTAGGAACAACAGAACAAGTAATAAGACAATATAATTACTTTTATCTGCAGGCATTTTAACTTAAAGTTGGCAAAGATAAAGTTGGGAGGATAAAAGATGGAGGAAGGAATAGAGTAAAAAGATTGAGAGATTTATTTTGAGTTTACCACCAGTATGACACTCTTCTAAACGATTTCAGCTAGACTCATCGACGCTCCAGCAAACAATCAGCGACTCTTTACCTGTTCAGACGTTCAGTCTAGGTTCTGGTAAGAGTTGAGAAGCAATCTTGGACATAAAACGGATCATAGGTCCGGTAAAGTCCAGTTGGAATTCAGCGTGTTTACTGATTCAGCGTCTCGTAGAAGTCTGCCTGGTCAGCAGAAGTAGTGGCACTTCCTGATTGGTTTCAAAATAAAATGTTCCTCAAAGGAAATTTCATTCAGGTTGGAGTTTAGAAGCTCCAGGTGGATTTACAGCTAACATGCTGTAACCCTGGCTAGTGAACAAGTCTTGGACTCGTGACTCTGTTCACTCAGCTCTCTAGATAAGAACTTCACCACTCTTACTCTCCATCAAGACTGCCGGAGAAGCAGGAAGTGAGAGTTTTGAGGTAAACTTGACGTCAGAGTTTCCACTCCGTTCATTGGTCAACAACCAGGGAGGTAGGAAACTTAGTCAAGTCAAAGAGTTCACTTGAAATCAGAACGAGTGAAAGACTGTTTTCAAAGACAGAGAAAGTGTTTTGGAATGAAGAGGAGACAGAGCCAACGCTTATGTCTATGACTTGATTAAGCTGTCTGTAAACATTTTAAACAAATACCGGTACTAACAGATTATTCTGACATGTACAGTACTTGACTTTAGCCATAGTTCTTGACAAACACAACGTTTGATTCACCATATTGAAGAGCAACACTGTAAAGCTCACATTGAAGAATAACACACAGCATAATAGCAAATGATCATGAGAATGACAAAAGGTTATTCTATTGATTATATCTGAATTAACACAAATTAAAGGAGTCTCTGGGTGACTTAATTTGTATTTTTGATTCAAATTAAAATGTAATAAAAAGTGCTGTTGTCTTCAGGTGTATCTCCCAGAAAAGGTAATCACTAAGAGTGATCAGACATCAGGTGATCCACTACACAGGTCACCTTGCTGTTGTTGTTGGATTTTCTGGTGTAGCTGATGGAGGCGTAGGAGACTTCAGACTCAACCTGCACAAATGAAAGGCAGCTCAGTAACACGTCAACGTGCACAGACTCCCTGCATCTGCAAACCAGCTCGTGTTGCATCTTGCTTCAAGATTTCCTCTTTTCTCTGGTGTGGTCTAAGTTCAGTTTTCTGTTCTGAGCTCGCTCACGTTCTGACATGAGACTCGTGTCGTGGCTGAGGAACAGGCGTGCTGTTTGGTTCTTACCTGGTCTCGTCTCGTTTCTGGTGCACACTGAGGAACCGAAGGGCTGGAGGTCGAACTCTGGAAGAGATGCAGTTCAGCTAGAATCATGTTGCTAAAGAAGTTGAACTTTAAAGAAGAACAGTGAGTGTCATAAATGTTAGAAATGTGTGCTGCTGATATTCTTTGGATAAACGTGAATAAAATTCAAGGCACAGCTTCCCATGCAGTAACGCATGTCACCCGCTGCCTCATGGGAGATTTTACAAGATCTGTTGGCAGCTGGAGTGTGTGTTGTTAGTGACTCTCAGCTAATAATACTATCCATCCATCCATCCATCCATCCATCCATCATCTTTACCAGTTTCTCCTTTTTCGGGTCACGGAGATCACTGGTGCCCATGTCCAGCAATCACTGTGTGAAAGGAGGGGAAAACTCTGGACAGGTCTCCAGTCCATCACAGGGACACAGAGACAAACGAGACAAACAATCACTCTCTCTCTCACCTAGGGACAATTTAGAGTTACCAGTCAGCCTGACATGCATGTTGTTAGTATGTGGGAGAAAACCCACGCAGCACGGAGAGAACATACAAACTCAACTCAGAAAGGCCAGGATTTGAACCGGCGACCTTTTTGCTGAGCGTCTACCAAATGTGCCACCGTGCTGTCCTCAGCTAACACCACACGTTGATGTAGCTCAATATTTGTAAAGTTGACTTGTCACCAATTTAGCGTTTACAAAGTGTGGCAACCATCTTGAAAGTGGTTAAGTCCAAAAGTTGATCAGTTTTGATCAGATCTCTGCCCAGTGGTTGGTTTGTGAAGGTTTCATTACGATCTGTACAGAGGTTCATGAGATATTTTGCTGAAGGTACAGAAAACAAATAAAAACACAAAAATCTAACAGGAGAAAACATTTTTAAATGTTCCATAGTTCATGCTCAATCATCCAGTAAAAACAAACAAAACAACATTGTTCAGTCAGGTCATCTGGACAGTTTCATCCATCCATCCATCCATTTTCTTCCGCTTATCCGGGGTCGGGTCGCGGGGGTAGCAGCCTAAGTAGGGAGGCCCAGACTTCCCTCTCCCCAGCCACTTGGAGCAGCTCCTCTGGGGGAATCCCAAGGCGTTCCCAGGCCAGCCGAGAAACATAGTCCCTCCAGCGTATCCTGGGTCTTCCTCTGGGTCTCCTCCCGGTGGGACATGCCCGGAACACCTCACCAGGGAGGCGTCCAGGAGGCATCCTAACCAGATGCCCGAGCCACCTCAACTGGCTCCTCTCGATGTGGAGAAGCAGCGGCTCTACTCCGAGTCCCTCCCGGATGACTGAGCTTCTCACCCTATCTCTAAGGGAGAGTCCAGCCACCCTGCGGAGAAAACTCATTTCAGCCGCTTGTATCCGAGATCTTGTTCTTTCGGTCATAACCCAAAGCTCATGACCATAGATGAGGGTGGGAACGTAGATCGATCGGTAAATTGAGAGCTTTGCCTTTTGACTCAGCTCTCTCTTCACCACGACAGACCGGTACAGCGCCCGCTTCACTGCGGACGCTGCACCTATCCGCCTATCGATCTCACGCTCCAGTTTTCCCTCATTCGTGAACAAGATCCCGAGATACTTAAACTCCTCCACTTGGGTAAGGACCTCCTCCCCGACCCGGAGAGGGCACGCTACCCTTTTCCGGCTCAAGACCATGGCCTCGGATTTGGAGGAACTGATCCTCATCCCGGCCGCATCACATTCAGCTGCAAACCGCTCCAGCGAAAGCTGTAGATCACGAGCTGATGAAGCCAATAGGACCACATCATCTGCAAAAAACAGAGAAGCGATTCTAAGGCCACCAAAACGGATCCTCTCAACACCTTGGCTGCGCCTAGAAATTCTGTCCATAAAAGTTATAAACAGAATCGGTGACAAAGGGCAACCTTGGCGGAGTCCAACTCTCACCGGAAACGAGCCTGACTTACTGCCGGCAATGCGGACCAAGCTCTGACACCGGTCGTACAGGGACCTAACAGCCCATATCAATGGGCCTGGTACCCCATACTCCCGGAGTACCCGCCACAGAACCCCCCGAGGGACGCGGTCGAATGCCTTTTCCAAGTCTACAAAGCACATGTAAACTGGTTGGGCAAACTCCCACGCACCCTCCAGGACCCTGTTGAGGGTGTAGAGCTGGTCTAGTGTTCCACGACCAGGACGAAAACCACACTGCTCCTCCTGAATCCGAGGTTCGACTATCCGACGGACCCTCCTCTCCAGAACCCCTGAATAGACCTTACCAGGGAGGCTTAAGAGTGTGATCCCTCTATAGTTGGAACACACCCTACGGTCCCCCTTTTTGAATAGGGGAACCACCACCCCAGTCTGNGGTTGTTTTGGGATGCTCAGCAGGAGGGTTCCACAGGAATCTTGGGAATGGTCCTCTCGCCAAACGATCCCAGCGGTGCCTCCAAATGTTGGCCCTTATAAAAGGGACAATTACAAGAAAAGAGATGACTAGTTGAAACCAGTGCATCTTTACTTACTCTTGTATTAAATGTAAAGAGTGCACGAGTCCCCCTAGTGGACTCTTTTGACTATGGCACCAACGTACCACTCTTTCAAAGGGCCCACTACATTCCATGCACACATCAAATCAAGCTAAATTAATGCAGATAATCAAACAATTGGATCGAATATGAAAACGGTCAAATGAATATCATACCCTACAACACTGGCACTGGACTCAGTCTAGGCTTGGCTGATGAGAGACCCAGCCTGGGTGCTGGCATAAGAGAGGCCAGTCTTGGAGCTGGCACGGGAACCAGTCTTGGAGCTGGCACAAGAACCAATCTTGGAGCTGGCACAGGAGGCACCAGTCTTGGAGCTGGCACAGGAGGCACCAGTCTTGGAGCTGGCACAGGAGTGTGTCCTGGACCAGGTGCAGCAGTTGGTGAACCGAAAGAAACATCCGGCTGAGCAGTAGGAGTGGAACCAGGCTGAGAAGCTGAGGTGAACACCAGTCTTGTCTCAGCAGGAATGGAACCAATCCAGGAGGTGCTGCCAGGTGAAGCTGTTGCTGCTGCTAAGGTGCCAGGTGAACTCATAGGTGCAGCTGTCATAGATACCAAATTTGGTGCTACTGTCATGGAAGACATGGAAACCAAATGTGGTGCAACTGACATAGAGCTCAGAGTTGCATCATGCTGAGCAGCTGGAGTGGGTCCTGTACTGGCTGTAGTTGCTACTGTGCTGACAGGTGAAGCTGCTGTTGATGAGCTGGGAGGTGTGTCAGGCTGAGAGGGGGTCAACAGAAGTGAACGCAACACACGTCTCTCTGACCACGCCTGCTGACAATTTTGCCACGCCCCCGGCGAGTCGCCATCGCCGTCAGCTCCTGTAAATGAGGAAATGGCTTCCTCCGCCGCGATCAACCTGTCCCAGAGACCGCTCGAGCTGCAGACTTCGTCCCCCTTCATCAAGAGTCTCTCTTGGGTTCCCTCAGAGCCCATCTGCTGGACCAGCAGAGAAGAGGACTGGTATGCCCCCCCTTTGAAATTCTCCCGGGCTCTTCAGACAACCGGCGAGGCATTGAAGACGGGAGGGGCTGGGGTTCGATGAAGCCGGCTCGATTCAGCCGTCTGTTCCTCCTGCGGCGAGCCCGGAAGAGGTGCCCCTCCGGGACAACAGGAGGTCTCTTGTGAGTCGCTGCCACTTCTTGAGGTGGTGAGAAAAAGGGGTCCAGTCTAATCGCCAAGCGAGTCCCGACGAACGCGTTCTTCTTCCTCCATTCTTCCTCACGCTGAGTGGTCTTCTTCGCCTCTCGGACAGCGTACTCAAAAATAGTTATTTTTCTCCCACTGGGTTCAGTATGGTGTCCGGATTCTGTCATGTTTGCATCTCTGCGTTGTGAACCCATGTGCAGGAGAAAACGAGAAAACTGCGATAACAGTAAGTAAACTTATTTATTTACAAAAGTAACTAAATAAACAGCCGGCAGTGCAGCAACTTACTTTAAGTGGAGGAGACACAGAGGGAGTAGCGTGCATGAAGCCTTGGTGGGATAAGGACAATCCGGACACAAAGACTAGACACCAAGGGGCTGAATATATACAGAAACTGACGAGAAGGAATGACAGACACCTGCGGTGATTAGGATTACACACAGGTGAGACAGTGTAGGGTGACAGGAGGAGGAATGCTGAGCAGGGACTGGTAAACATGAGGGAGAGACAACATGAAGGACCAGACCCAGAAACCCTACAGTAGACGTGCGATGGAGGACTAACTGATTCCAAACAGATGTCAATTGAAGTTATCGAGCCTTGATGTTATGAACGAATGGATCACTGTCTCAAGTTTGTTTGTGGAGAGTATGGGCTTCAGCTTAGACAGCTGCCTCAGTTGAAAAAAAAACAGGATTTAACAATCACGTTTACATGAGTGTTAAGTTTCAATGAAGGATCCATTATCACTCCCAGATTAGTGACTTTGTATTTCTCTAACGGAGAGGAAAGGTTGATGTAGGGGTTAATGAACGTGCCATTGGGATGGGACAACATAACTTCAGACTTCTTCGCATTGAAACTAAAGAAGTTTAAAGCCATTCAGTCCCAGATGTCAGCAAGACAGTCAAGACAACGTTGAATAGGGCATGTACCTCTGTGCCTCAGGAGGAAGTAAATTTGACAGTCATCGGCATAGAAATGAAAGGGTATGTTGTGTTTGCGGAAAATAGCACCTAGTGGCAGCAAGTATAAAGAAAAGAGAAGGGGGCTGAGGATGGACCCCTGTGGTACCCCCCATTGAAGCACTGCCGATGCTGAACTGAAATCTTTGATGTTGACACAAAAGGTTCTGTCAGAGAGGTAGGACTCAAACCATTTGAGGGCTGACACTGTGATGCACACCCACAGCTCCAGCCTAGAAATGAAGATCCTGAAGTTGATGGTGTCAAAAGCAGTTGTAAGGTCCAATAGGACAAGCAGCACAGAATCACCTGCATCTGTGGCTATGAAAATGTTGTTAAAAACCTTTAGTAGAGCAGTTTCAGTGTGGAGAGATTTAAAGCCAGATTGGAATAACTCTAGGATGGCGTGATCCTCCAAGAAACATTTAAACTGAGACTCAACTGTTTTTTCCATAAGCTTAGAGGCGAATGGGAGTCTGGAGACAGGCCAGAAGTTGGACACAACTGAGGGATCAAGGTTTGTTTTGTTTTTCAGGCGAGGATGGACATTTGAGTCCTATTTATTTAGATTTTATTTTCTGTTTTAATTCATTCATTCATTCATTCATTCATTCAACCTTTATTCAGGCAGGTTAATCCCATTGAGCCTCAAGGACTCATTTACTAGAGAGACCTGGCAACAAACTAAAGAATGATGACAACAGCAACAGTAGATTTTCACTGGACAATCAACAATAGACAATCATAAGAGAGGCATACAGATTTATTTTTTAACAAGTTAAAACAAAGATGTCAAAGTAGCAAAACGTTATAAGGGAGATGTAGAAAATTAAAAACAGGAACATGTCTGCATTGGTTTTTGCCAGGATTCCAGCAGATTATTAAAGTCATTTAGAGAGGTCAAGGTCAAGAGCTTCAGATCTTTTTGTAAAATATTCCAGGAAGCAGGAGCAGAGTAGGAGAAGGTCCTTTTGCCAAGTTCAGTTCTCACTGATGGAACACTGCAGGTAATCATGTCCTGAGAGCGCACACTGTAGCTGCACTCACACAGAGACATGTAGGAGGAGATGTATGAAGGCAGTAGACCAAGAAGTGATTTAAAGATGAAAATGTACCAGTGGAAGAGTCTGTGAAGTTAATGATGACCAGTTAACCAGTGAATACAGGGTGCTTGAATTCAATTTGTTTCTGTTGATTTTAACAGTTTATACAAAACATTTTGATATACACTAAAGTTTTCTTAATGCCTAAATATTTTGAAAAACATTTTCATCCTAAAGGATTTGTAGAGTTAACTTGGATGAAATTTAAATGTATTAAACACTTTTTGATTATTTTTTAAACTCACTGTTTTTCATCCATCTGAAATTATTTCCCTGAGAAAACAAACAAACAAACAAGAAGAAATGTAAACTCTGTGTCAAAGAAGAAAATCTAAATTAATTAAAGATAAAGTGTGAACGTTCTTACTTTGAGTTCTTGTGCAGATGTTGGTGATTACAACAGCTGTTAGAAGTGCTGCTAAACCAACGGACACAATGATCAACCTCCAAATCCACCAGTCTGGAACAGGAAGTACAACAACTAAATGTTTTATGACTTTGTAAAACGAGTGATAAAACAAACAGAAAGAACAATGGTTAATGTGTGAATTTATTTATTCCTTTTTAAAAATTTCATCAATTTAAATATGTTGGTGCAGATTATCAGTCATCTTGGAGTAAAACCTTAATAAAGGGGACCACATGTAGGTCTTTAAAATGTTCATGTTATGTCTGTGTGCTATCTTGACAATATTAATTCATTTTAATACACAAAATAATTCTTAGATAATTAATTATACCCTTTTTAATTCTGCCATTTTTAACTTTCGTTTTGAACGACCGGTTTCTGATACTGAGTTCTGAAGTCCACGCCCTTCAAAGATCTGTTTACGCCCTCTGTAACAGCCAGTATCTGTAATGTGTTGTTGTTTTAAAATTAGCTCTTTTTTTATTACTCATTTGACTTACTGTTAGTGTTAGCTTAAGATAACTTACCGAAACCCGTCTGAGCGCGCCGCAATTTGCTGCTCCTTTTAGCATGAGACCACCCGAATCCGAAGCTAATGTTAGCTTGTTCCTCTTCCGGTGTTCGCCAGCTCCGCTCGTTGCACGCGGCGATTTTGGGAGTTATCGCTGTTCCAGTCAAGACAACACAAAGTTCACCAAGTGTCTCCCGTAAATTAATCTGTAAGGAGAAAATCCTCGCTGCTGGGACGCTGCAATGAGGCTGTACAGTTGAAGCTCCGCTCCATCCGCCAGAAGCAGTGTCCCGTTGCCGCCGGTCCCTACGCCGGGGGTCCGCTCGTTTAATTTTTGCCGGCTGCGCGTTGGGAGCGATCGCAAATACACTAAAAATTGAACTAAAACATAAAAATAACAATTATACTTTATTTATAAAGCCATTTAAAAAAACCACAGCTGCAACAAAGTGCTGTACACATGAAATTAAGAACATATAAACAAAAGATGAGATGAAATCATGAAAAACAACAGTCATGTGTTTAATACAGAAGTGGGTGGAGCCTAACCAGGGGTTGCTAGGTGAGGGGCTGGACTCAGGTTTGAGGTGGGTTGTGGCTGCGGTTGGCTGCGGTTTGTGACGTCACAAACCGCAGGAAGTGAGGAACGAACCGTTTGTATCACAGACAAATAAATCTACTTAGAGTAAATAAACCACTGGGTGCATTTCTTTGGCCTTAGGACTGTTTTTTTATGAAGTGCATACCCAAAGTTGAGTAAAAAAAAACATTAAAAAGTGAATTTTGCATGTGTGGTCCCCTTTAATGTTAAAAAACAACAACTACATGTCTGTTCTGTAGGTAAAGACATGTTGATTCTTCCATTTGGGGAGTTTCAAAGTCAACTTCAGTTAAAGACTGTAGAGCACATATGTCAAAGTGGCGGCCTGCGGGCCAGATCCGGCCCGCAAAGCAATTATTTATGGCCCCCTGGATGATATTTAATAACTATTAGAGCCGGCCCGCAAGCCACAGAACACCGGCAGCCGGCTCTCAGCTGTTAACAAGGTGAAATGTCCGCTGCTAAGCTTCATTCTAACTCCAGCAGAAGTGGTGGAGGTGACATGTTTGCTGCTCAGCTTCATTCTAACTCAAGCAGAAGTGGTGGAGGTGGGGAGTGGGAGGAGTGACGATATTCCAATGCGCAGCAACGCTTTCCTCAGCCCTCCCCATCTTGTATTCTCACAGACATAGTCTCGCGAGTTTTGGGTGCAGTGACTCAAGAGACTTTAAGACAGCAGTGGAGCTATCGGTGCGTGGCTCTTACGCTGTGGAGTGAATGTCAGTACGCAGTAAACATGGATGCAAAACTAGCGAACAAGCAAACGAAAACTTATTTTCACACAGAGTGGGAGGAGGAGTATTTTTTTGTTTATTCTAATTCGAAGTCTATTTGCCTCATCTGTAATTCGAGCGTTGCCTTACCCAAAAAGTGTAACTTGGAGCGGCATTTCAAGATGACGCACAAACGGTGACTTCCCTCCTAAAAGTTCTTTACGGACTCAAAGTGCGGGAGCTAAAACAAGCTTGCAGCCCAGCAATCGATCTTCACTCGGCCCAGCACAAAAGGTAAACTGCTACGATCGCCTCCTACCGTGTTAACCGCATCCTGGCTCAACATAAGAAGTCTTTCAGTGATGGAGAAGTTATGAAAGAAGCGTTTATAATTCTGCATTATTCACCTGGATTATTGATCATAAATCATGATGGTATTCTGCATTATTCACCTGGATTATTGATCATAAGTGTTTATTGAGGCTTTATTTAATATTTTATTTAATTCATTTATTAATTCATTTAAAAGCTTCAGAAAACATTAAGTGTAAATAGAAATCATAAAACATGTGACGAGTTTGATTTCCTGCAGAGTTTAGATCAAACTTTGTACGTGATATCTGTTTGTCGTCTCCTCCTGGTGTTTCTGTGACTGATGTTGGTTTTGATGGTTTCTTTGTTGTGTCTTCCTCTAAACAAAGAAAAAATAATTGTTTTTATGATCAGGTATATTTAACAGGTATAAATGTTAAACATGTGATTATTTCTCACCTGAAGGATGAGAGCTGAAGGTAAAAAGCTGCACGTTGCTCTCACCTGTCTTTACTTCACACTTGAAAAAGTTCTTTGATTCATAAATAAAGTGGTTTGAAGGAAAGCTCACAATAGCATAGCAGTCACCTGGATATGTTTCTACATCTGGATGTTCTTTCTCATCACTACCAGGAAACAACCACCTCGTGTTGTGTAGACACAGTCCCTCTCTTCTCACAATGCAGTAAAATTTCACCTCGTTCTGGTTCTTCTCTTCTGTTACTGAGGATGGAGGAGAAACACTGATTATTTAATTTAAATATAATTACTGTACTGTCAATCTGCTGATTTAGGGATCACTTTAATTTGAAAATATTATAAAAAATACTCACAATAAACAACAGAAAGCTGGACCACAGCATCTTCACCTGATTGTTGGCCTGATACAAACTGTCTGCAGTTGTAACGACCAACATCCTCCTCTGTGACCTTCTTGATAACCAGAGAACAGTTTGCTGTAAGACTCAGTCTGTCTGCTCTGAGATCTGTAATCCTCCCAAGAACAACCAGATCTTCACTCTGTTGTGCTTTACTGTAGTTCCAGGTGGTGGATCCACAGTTCTTCTGACCTCCAATCACATTTTCACAGGACAAAGTGACGTCACCTCCTTCTCTGACAGTTTGTCTTACAGCTCCTGAAAATATGACTAAATAAAATGATATTATTAAAATTAATTCAGATGTTAGTCTGAAAAGTTACAGCTGCAGATGTCAGCTGTTTAACTCTGACTGTAAACTCAACTCAGTGCTTTTATAAAACTGACATGATGTGTTGAACAAACAATACAAGTTATTAAAAACTGTTTTATATCTTCTTACCTTCATACAGGAAGAAAAACAGAAACAGTTTAATCCTCCGTGATGCCACCATCGCTCCTCTCTGCGTCTCTTGTCTCTTTACTTCCTGTCTCTTTACTTCCTAACTGTAAAACTGTTTTTACCAGGAAGACGCCCAGTTCCTGTTATTTGCCAATTTGCTGACATTACTCACAATTACTTCATGCTTCTTAGGACATTTTTTTTTAAAATTTATTTTAAGCATAAACTGTTTGAATCAGAGAGATTTGTTCCAAGAAAATAAAAATCCTTGCAAGTACATCACTGCTCAAACCCTGCAAGACAAAACCAGGAAAAAAGAAAGTCCTCTGCCTCCAAGTGGACAAGACGAGTAAATATTTCACTGAGATACAGGAGTTCCTGTAAAAACTTCCTGACTGTAAACAGATGTGCTGTTTGCACATGAGAAGGTTGCTGGTTCAAATCCAGTCTCGGGACCCGTTCTCTCTGTGCATGTGTGGGTTTTCTCTGGGTACTCCAGTTTCCTCCCACAGACCAAAAACATACACATTAGACTGATGCTAACTGTAAATTGTCCGTAGTTGAGAGAGTGAGAGAGAATGGTTGTTTGTCTCGTTTGTCTCTATGTGTTCCTGTGATGGACTGGAGACCTGTCCAGGGTGTCCCCCTCCTCTCACACAATGATCGCTGTACATTGGCACCAGTGACCCCCTCCAAGCTGAAAATTGAAGAAATGGATAAAGATAACTGATGGATGGACGTTTTGCTTTGAACCCACAGTTTGGAGCACTGAGACTGAAATGAATCAAGGACCAGGTGTAGAAAGGTTTGTGTTTACAGGACAGTGAGGGGGATCAGAGACCAGCGGTTCTTCAGGAGACAAAAAGTGCTCGCTTGATGAGCACTCTCTTCGCCCATTGGAAAACTACCCATAATTTATAGCTGGAACATGCCAGTTCCACAAATCCTTGTGGGTTCGATCAGGGCCTAGAGTTGGTGGGGTTCTGTGATTTTGGCCTTGTGTAGCCGCCTAACAAAACCCCAATTTGAAGTCACTGGGAAGGCTCGCGGGGACGGAGTTTGTCTGCTGATCAGAGACGAGTGGTGCCGGGCGGTCGTGGTGAGAGAACACAAGTGCACCCCCGACATTGAGCTCCTGTGTGTCTCTGTCCGGCCTTTGTACCTATCCAGAGAGTTTCCACAAATATTTATCACTGTGGTATACATTCACCCAAAAGCTAACTTCAGCAAAGCAACTGAAGTTTTATATAACTTGTCACAGGAACTTGAATCCCTCTCCCCAGATGCACCTATGTTTTTTCTGGGCGACTTCAATAACTGTCCTGCTAAAAAAATCTCTTTGCACCTATTATCAGTATATTGAATGTCCAACTAGGAAGAACAAGACTCTTGACTTGTGTTTTGGAAATATCAGAAATGCCTTCTCTGTATCCCTGCTTCCACCACTGGGGGCATCAGATCATGATGTAGTGGATCTGCGCCCAGTATATAGGAGGCTAGTACAGAGAGAGAAACCTCAGGTCAAAACTGTCAAGGTGTGGAACAACGATAGCATAATGGCCCTGCAAGGATGTTTTGACTGCACAACATGGGAAGTTCTTAGTTCCCCCAATATTGATGATCAGGTTACAGCAGTGTCAGACTAGATTAACTTCTGTGATCCCCCCTAATGTTTCAAAGGATACCCAAACGACAAGCCCTGGATATCAAATATACTAAAAGACCTTCTGGTCAAGAGGAGAAACGCTTATAACAATCAGGTTGAAACAACTCAAAGGGCCCTGCAAAGACTAATAAAAAGGCAGATACAACTTGATAAACACAAATACAAAGAGAAAATAGAGGCCTCTCTGGCATCTGGAAACTGTAGACAGGCATGGCAGGGAGTAAAGACTATGACTAACATTCCA
>JBBPBX010027586.1:19109-37184 GCA_038048925.1 Garcialebias charrua
AGGGCTCTGGATGTTGTGGGGTTGTGTTGGCTTACGCGACTCTGCAATATCGCGTGGACATCGGGGGCAGTTCCCTTGGATTGGCAGACTGGGGTGGTGGTTCCCCTATTCAAAAAGGGGGACCGTAGGGTGTGTTCCAACTATAGAGGGATCACACTCTTAAGCCTCCCTGGTAAGGTCTATTCAGGGGTTCTGGAGAGGAGGGTCCGTCGGATAGTCGAACCTCGGATTCAGGAGGAGCAGTGTGGTTTTCGTCCTGGTCGTGGAACACTAGACCAGCTCTACACCCTCAACAGGGTCCTGGAGGGTGCGTGGGAGTTTGCCCAACCAGTTTACATGTGCTTTGTAGACTTGGAAAAGGCATTCGACCGCGTCCCTCGGGGGGTTCTGTGGCGGGTACTCCGGGAGTATGGGGTACCAGGCCCATTGATATGGGCTGTTAGGTCCCTGTACGACCGGTGTCAGAGCTTGGTCCGCATTGCCGGCAGTAAGTCAGGCTCGTTTCCGGTGAGAGTTGGACTCCGCCAAGGTTGCCCTTTGTCACCGATTCTGTTCATAACTTTTATGGACAGAATTTCTAGGCGCAGCCAAGGTGTTGAGAGGATCCGTTTTGGTGGCCTTAGAATCGCTTCTCTGTTTTTTGCAGATGATGTGGTCCTATTGGCTTCATCAGCTCGTGATCTACAGCTTTCACTGGAGCGGTTTGCAGCTGAATGTGATGCGGCCGGGATGAGGATCAGTTCCTCCAAATCCGAGGCCATGGTCTTGAGCCGGAAAAGGGTAGCATGCCCTCTCCGGGTCGGGGAGGAGGTCCTGCCCCAAGTGGAGGAGTTTAAGTATCTCGGGATCTTGTTCACGAATGAGGGAAAACTGGAGCGTGAGATCGATAGGCGGATAGGTGCAGCGTCCGCAGTGAAGCGGGCGCTGTACCGGTCTGTCGTGGTGAAGAGAGAGCTGAGTCAAAAGGCAAAGCTCTCAATTTACCGATCGATCTACGTTCCCACCCTCATCTATGGTCATGAGCTTTGGGTTATGACCGAAAGAACAAGATCTCGGATACAAGCGGCTGAAATGAGTTTTCTCCGCAGGGTGGCTGGACTCTCCCTTAGAGATAGGGTGAGAAGCTCAGTCATCCGGGAGGGACTCGGAGTAGAGCCGCTGCTTCTCCACATCGAGAGGAGCCAGTTGAGGTGGCTCGGGCATCTGGTTAGGATGCCTCCTGGACGCCTCCCTGGTGAGGTGTTCCGGGCATGTCCCACCGGGAGGAGACCCAGAGGAAGACCCAGGATACGCTGGAGGGACTATGTTTCTCGGCTGGCCTGGGAACGCCTTGGGATTCCCCCAGAGGAGCTGCTCCAAGTGGCTGGGGAGAGGGAAGTCTGGGCCTCCCTACTTAGGCTGCTACCCCCGCGACCCGACCCCGGATAAGCGGAAGAAAATGGATGGATGGATGGATGTTCGTAGGTCTTGCATCTAGTATGCCGTAGCTCGATTACATTTCAACGGGGTTCGTTCGTAAGTCCCGTATTTTGTGCCGTATCTCTATGGCATTCTTTCAAAGTGGCTCGTTCGTAAGTCCGGGTTGCCGTAGGTCGAGGGTTCCATAACTCGAGGGTTCCCTGTAATTAGAAAATGGAAGAAGCTAAACATGACTGTCAATCTCCCTCGGGCTGGGGCTCCATGCAAGATGTCACCTTGTGGCATATTAATGATCCTAAGAAAGGTGAGGAATCAGTCCAGAACTACATGGGAGGAGCTGGTCAATGACCTGAAGAGAGCTGGCACCACTGTTTTCAAGGTTACTGTGGGTAAAACACGACGTCATAGCTTAAAACCATGCTAGGCACGGAAGGTTCCCCTGCTTAAGTCAGCACACGTCCAGGCCTAATTGGTTAAGTTTGCCCATGACCATTTGGATGATCCAGAGGAGTGGGAGAAAGTTATGTGGTCAGATGATACCAAAATATAACTTTTTCATCTTAATTCCACTTGCTATGTTTGGAGGACGAAGAATGATGAGTACCATCCCAAAAACACCATCCCTACTGTGAAGCATGGGGGTGGAAGCATCATGCTGTTTTTCTGCACATGGGACAGGACAACTGCACTGTATTAAGGAGAGGATGACCAGGGTCATGTATTGTGAGATTTTGGGGGAACAACCTCCTTCCCTCAGTTAGAGCATTGAAGATGGGTCATGGCTGGGACTTCCAACATGACAATGACCTGAAGCACACAGCCAGGAGAACCAAGGAGTGGCTCCGTAAGAAGCATATCCAGGTTCTGGAGTGGCCTAGCCAGTCTCCACACCTAAACTCTATAGAAAATCTTTGGAGGGAGCTCAAACTCTGTGTTTCTCAGTGACAGCCCACAAACCTGGCTGATCTAGAGAAAATCTGTGGAGGAATGGGCCAAAATCCTGCTGCTGCAGTGTGTGCACTCCTGGTGACAAACTACAGGAAACCTTTGACCTATGTCATTGCAAATAAAGGCTACTGTACCAAATATTAACATTGATTTTCACAGGTGTTCAAATACTTGTTTTCCTCACTGTATCTGCTAAATTAAATTTTACATGTTGTTTTAAGTAGGGAGTCTGGGCCTCCCTACTTAGGCTGCTACCCCCGCGACCCGACCCCGGATAAGCGGAAGAAAATGGATGGATGGATGGATGGATGTTGTTTTAACAAGATGTATTTGTGTGGATGAGCTAAACTTTATTATATCCACAACCATACTGAGAGGTAACTGTACTGTGATTAAAGTAATTTAATAAATAATCAAATATGAAAATAAATAGTATTGTATCAAATCAAATTGTTTTTTCTCATCCTAAGTATTTAATTGTACTGTTAATAAATAAACATAACTTGAATTAAATGACTACATGAGCTGAGAGCCATCCATCATCCATCCATTATCTTTACCCGCTTCTTCCTTTTTGGGTCACGGGTGTCACTGGTGCCCATATCCAGCAATCACTGTGTAAAAGGCAAGGGACAGCCTGGACAGGTCCAAGTCCATCACAGGGACACATGGAGACAAACTAGACAATCATTCACTATCTCACTCGCTCACACCTAGAGACAATTTAGAGTTACCAGTCAGCCTAACATGCATGTTTTTGGTCTGTGGGAGGAAACCGGAGTACCCGGAGAAAACCCACGCATGCACGGAGAGAACATGCAAACTCCACCCAGAAAGACTCCCGGACCGGGGTAGCCTGGTCACTGAGAGGTGACAGCTCTACCAACTGCACCACCGTGCTGCCCCTGAGCTGAGAGCCTGTAAATAAAACTCCTTTGAATAAAATAATAATTTCAAGGGAGAAATTTGTCTGTCTGACAAATTAAAAACTAAATAATTTATTAAAATATATCTGACGATTCCTCTAAAAGTAAACTACAGAAAGTTGTTTCTTCAGAAACCGTTGGTCTTTATGGTGCTTCATTAGAAGAATACTGGGACTTGGACTGCCCCCTCTCTGATACTTCTGAGGCTACTTAGTGTTGCGCTCCTGCCACGTGGCCCCCCTGGTGGGTGTTCCTTTGCCTGCGGGCGTGCTTGGGGCCCTCACTATCTGGGGTTGGGCGCTTGGGCGTTTGTCGGCTCGGCCTGGTGGCTGCCTGGTGGGGCTCTTGTCCTCTGGTCCTGTCGGGTCTGGGCCTGAGGGGTGGGCGTCCCCGGTGCCCGGGCCTCGGTGACCGGCCCTGGGGCTACGTCGGTGCGGCGGGCTCCGGCGGGGGCCTGTGAATTTGTCGCGGTTGACCCCGGGGGGTCATTGTGTGTGGTCGCTGGTGGGGTTCGTCCGGTTCTTCCCCTTGGTCGGATCTGGGGAGTGGGCGAGTGGCTCGTCCTGTTCGGGTGGCCCTGGGGACTCTGGGCTCGGGGTCCTTCCTGGCGTCTTGGGCTTTGATCGCTCCTTCGTCTGCCTCGGGCTTTGGGGGGACGGATCTCTGATGCTTCACAGTCGCTACTAAATGTTCTATTGGAGGAACCTTATTCACTTATGCATGCTCACAACCACACACAAATGGATGCAGGGATGTATATGTAGATATATGCAGATATGTAGATGGGTATATGAATGAATATAAATGTATATGTATGTATACTGTATATATATTTGTAGGTATGGGTATGTGTATTTATAGAAATCTACTGCTAGGTCATGAATATTGTTAGTCTTTATGCATGTATGTTTCGTTGCTGTATTCTTTCATGTGCTTTGCAGGATTGCGGACGGAGGTTGGGTGTGTTTGCCTTGTGCTCTTTTTGTGGATAATTGTTGTTTTGTTGTCTTACTTTCTCTTTTCTTTCTCTCTAAAAAAATAAAAAAAAATAAAAAAAATACATATTGGAGTGAGAGGATGGCTATAAGGTGAGAAGGGAGGCCATCTATAAATGAAAAAAAAACAAAAAAACAAAAAAAAACTGTTTTTATTGGCTGTTAACGGCGGGTCACTGTGTTTTAAAAAAATGCTTTTAGAGAAGCAAGGGGACTATAGTTTTTTCAGAGATTACTTGTCTAACATCAGTCTGTCGGGAGATAGTGACAGAGTGAAGAAATATGTTTAAAATATATTTTTAGAAAACTTACAGACTGAAGCTTTAAGTGTAACATTGAACAACAAAGGGCCTGTCATTATGGTGATTGGGTAGAAGTGTTTTACAAGAGTACATCAGTGTTTAACTGATTCTTATAAATAACTATTCATATGATGGTTTGTGTGTGTCAGCTGAGAACAAAATACCATTATGAGAAGAGATAACATTGTTCTGAATATAAATTTTCATTTTGAAGGAGAACTGAGGGGTTTTGCCCATTGTGTGTGTGTGTTTTACTAGTGTGTAGAGTTCTGAGTATGAGGCATGCTTTCAGAAAATGTGTGTAAACTACTGTACTGAGAAAAACTGTAAAAGTTTCCAGCGTTTATGTGAATTAGGTCAGAAACCTTAACATGGCTCACTTATAATGATAAACGTGCCATCACTTCAATCCAGCGCAGCGTGGTTCTGTCAATAACTGGTTTCTGTGAGTCACGACGGCAAGCTGAGGAGATCATTAATGTGTTCTGGTTGTAGCCAAGCCAAGAGATATAATTATTAAAAAAATACTAGGTCACTTCTTTGCCAGCTTACACAAGACAAAAACATGCTGTAGTTGACTACATTTTGTTTATTTTCAGTAAATATCATACAGTAAACAATATTTAAATATACAACAATTAACATTTACAAATGCAGAACTTTGGAATCACAGCAGTGTGCAATAAAGTGCTTAAAGTTGATTAAAAAATTACAAAATGTGAGTTCAGTGCAAACATTAAAATTATACAAAGTAAATATATACATCTTCACATTCTTACATGGATTTTGTGAGTTAAAACTTGTTTTAGGTGGAAGGATCCATTTTCTGAAACAGATTTATTAAATTCCAATCTTTCACATCTGTCAACACCTTCATACAAACTAAAAACAGATCATTGTTGACTGGCGTCAAACCGCACCCTGATGGGTGACAAGCCTGCGTTCATCTCGTTAAAAGAGTTCAAATTTGATTATAGGTGACATTTTTACAGATATACTGTATGTTGTTTTTTTCTCATTCACATCCTAAATGAAACAATACAGTAAAGAGGTACTATGAGATATAGAGGTTGACTGATTAGTGTTTCTCCATGATGAGACGATGCCTGATGGCTAGTTTATGAAACTGTTTTTTTTTTGGTTTTGTTCCAAACGCATAAACAAACAATTTGATGTTGATACAAGTAGAATCCACTAGATTTCGGAAAGACAAAACAAAACTGTTACATTTGAGCCAACGTTCGCAGTGTCTGTTGTAGGGATCACAGAAAAGTTCATGACCTTTAAAGGAACCTCCCAACATTTCACTCTGTTACAGACTAAATGGTCATAATCTGAACGTCAGATCAGATAAAAACACTGATTCTAAGGAAGTTAAAGTGTGGCCTTTGTGGATTATCAAAAGGTAAAAAGCGGATAAGTTTACCACTGATTGTTGTTTGACCTTATGTCTTGTGCTGTGTGCACAATACAGACTTCATTCCTGGACTTGGTTGAGTATAAGAAAGTCCCTGTTTACAAACAGATTGTACTCGTTCGTCCCCAGGAGCCGTCTTTGATGTCCAGCCAGTTGCTTGATGTCTGGACCTGTTCTTCATCCCCGTACATGGCTCCTTCCTCCTCCTCGGAGCTATGCATCCCTGAGCTGTCTCCCCTCTGGCGGGAGCTGTCGTCGTCGCTGTCGTCTTTGGTGTAGCAGACTTTGCAGATTCTCACCTCTTGGGTGGAATGGATGTACTCGATTAATTCTCGTTTCTTGGAGCACTCGTTGCACACCACGAACCCGCACTTTCTGCAGTGGTGTCTACGGATGATCGCATTAAATTTCTTGAGGCAGCGCATGCACTTCTGGGCATGCTTGTTGGGAATCCAGGAGATGGCGAAGTTGGTGCCCGGCTGGGTGTCTGTGTCCTCCAGCACTCTGCTCCGACAGTCCTGAATGTGATCTATCCAGGCCCGCTTTTCCTGGTATGAAGAGGCGGACACGTAGAAGGACTTACGAGGCGTGCACAACAACCACTGGTTCTTCATGCTCTCACTGTCCTCCAAGTCCTCGATCTTGATGTCCTCTGTAATTTCAGAATACAAAGAAACCATTGCAATAGTTCATATCTCTGTGAAGATTTTAGACATCATTTCTTCAAGCTTGAGCTGGACTCAAGAAGAAGTAACTCACCCAACGCAATGATTTTCTGCTTTTTGTACCAGCGGCCGTTCATAATGACGCTGCCGTACACCAAGATGTCGTTGAAGAGGAAGAAAGCCTTCAGCGCCTGCTTCTTACGACCCTGCTTCAACAGCCTGCCTTCCCCCATCAGAACCCGACCAGGAATGGACAAAGGCATCCCTGATCGTCTGAAGGCGCTCTCCACCTTCTGGATACGTTTACGGTTCTCTTGCTCAGTTGTGAGTTGATTCATCATGGAGACGTAGAGACTTGTCTGCTCAGTGAGTAAGCCTTGCACTGAAGCAGGAAGGAGGGCACGACACCTTTAAAAGAGATCTGTTTCCTGGAGAGGGAGGGGGAATTTCCAGATGTTGGCTGCAAACCAAGAAGTAAGGTGTGAAAGTAAAACAGAGCAACGTTAATCATCTTTAATAATAGTTTCTTCTTATGTTGACAATGAAACATTGATGCAACAATACTCAGAGCTGAAAGCAACATAAATAGAAAAGGTGGAGTGTCAGAACTTCTGACTCTGTGATGACCCAAAACCACGAGGGTCACAATTTCAAGCCAAGGTTTGTTATCTCAGATTTGCCTGCTTTGTTTTAAGTTGAAGTCTTATTTGTCTGAATATTCAAAAAAGCCTCTGCAGAGTTTCGTGTAAACTTCTCCAGTAGATGTTGAGGTATTTTTATTTGACTGGCAGGTTGGTATCGCAGTCCTTGCTGCAGCAGAGCAGAACATGTCAAACATGTGCATACCTTAAATACTTTTAAACTTTTATGGACTAAAGTAAAGGTAGCATTAATTAAACATTTGTAATAACATAATATGAAATCTGACATGAGGTCATGAAATCAATTTGAATGAAACAGCTAACCATTCTACAGGACAAGTGATGCTCTACAAGAAGCACTGCTGATCAGGGAACGTTCTAAAATCAAATGTATTTCTGAGAAAACAGGTCCACATCATGGCACTTTGTGTTGGTGTGGTATTTTTACGGTTTATTTGGACAGGAACTATTTTATAATAATAATAATGTCTATTCCTGTCATCTGCATATTTTCCCATACACAGACGAAATTCGTCTCTGCATTTAACCCAACCACCTACCAGGTGGTGCAGTGAGCAGCCCGAAAGCGCCCGGGGAGCTGGAGAAATAGGTGTGCACTCATAGACACCCCAAGCTGGGTAGTGGCCGGGGCGCGAACCTGCGACCTTCGGATCCGTAGTCAAAAGCCCTGCCACTAGACCATCTTGGACTCTTTGTTCAGTAACTACAGTAATAATGTTAAAAAAATAGACATTAAAGCACATTATTAATACTAAAGTGTTACTCTCTTGCTTTTGTGACAAATTAAAATTTGCTGCTGCAGCTTTTGAACCCCCTACTTATACATCAAAATGTGCAGGAAAGTCTGGAATATTGTGTTGTGTTCAAGGTGGAGTTTTATTATATAATTTTTAAAGATCTTAACTCGTAATTTTGTATGTGTGATGACGTCCCCGTCTGAAATAATCCAAATTTTACACTTTTACATGCATGAAAACATACATTTTAGATTTTTTTTTTCACTTGCTGCATCCCTGCTATAAGACCAACAGTGTTACTTCACATTTCCTGTGGCGTGCACACATCCAAACTCACATTAACTTCCACTCTATCAACACTCCTCACCATCGAGCAGTCAAGTGTACAGTAACTCCCATCCATCGTTTCTTGGTACGACAGACCTGTTTTTCTACTTTGGCTCAGTATAGGTTTGCATCATTTCTTGTAATGAGTCTCTTGTTTACATTTTATCTTTGCATGTGAATCTGTTGGCACAGAAACTGTCAGAGAAACAGCTGCTGCCAAACTTGAACTGAACTGAAAGGCAACACAGGAGTTTCCTGGCGCCGGGGAAAACTTGTCTAACTCGTTACTCCAGCAGAAACTTACAGGAACTTTAATAAGAAACTTTATGCATACTTGAAAGGTACTTCTTTGCTTTTATTCTTGTAAAACATTTTGTTTCACGCTGCACTGGCTTCCCACCCTATAAAATACAAAAGATCACAAAATGTGCAGCCATTTCAGCAGAGAGATTGTCAGAACAGAATTTAAAAAGTTTAAATTCATATAAGATTCATCGGCATCAAAGATCTGGGGAACAATGACGCCCAGCTAGTTTGACTTCATGTTGATGAAAGGACTGTGCATCTTCTTGACCTGTATCCTGATGCATGCTCAATAATCCATGTAGAAAAATCTATAAACGTTAAGTCTGGTCCTCTGGACAGGTTGTGGTGTTTGACTGTAAAATCAGCTGATTGAGTCATATTTCAAAAGGCAGGCCTCAAACACGACGACTCTCTGCAAGCAGCCCAAGGACTGAAGAACAGGTTGGTACATTCCTTACTCACATATACTGTACAGTGAACTACTTCACTTTTCTTTACCTGCTTCTCCATTCCAGGTCACTGGGAAGCTGGTGTCCATGTCCAGCAGTGACTCTGTGAGAGGCGGGGGACACCCTGGACAGGTCTCCAGTCCATCACAGGGACACATGGAGACGAACGAGACAAACAACCATTCACTCTCTCACTCACACCTAGAGACAATTTAGAGTTACCAATCAGTCTAACATGCATGTTTTTGGTCTGTGGGAGGAAACTGGAGCACCCGGAGAAAATCCACACATGCACGGAGAGAATGCAAACTCCACCCAGAAAGGCCCCCAGACCGGGAGGCAATCCTTCTCACAGAGAGGTGACAACTTGAACAACTGCTCCGCTGTGCCGTCCCACTTATTACAAATATAAATAAATAAATATTACAATTAAAATTAAAGAAATGCAGTCATTTTTATTGGAGTTGGAAGAGTCTTCACTCACAGGACTGATTGATTTATGCACCGATCTTTAATATCAAAGGCCTTTTGAAAGGCCACTGTGAAAAAAATCACTGTAATGCCACTTTGATTGTTGACGTGTGCTGCTGACTATCCATGTTGCTGATTGATGGAGATGTTCAATATTTATCATCTAAAACTAATTACTCTGACCCAATAATTATAACCCAGCTCACTTATATCAAATATTCTCTGTTCCCTTTAAACACTTATATTTGATAGTACAAACATGTTGTTTGCTTTTTCTCTGATACAGAAAAGACAGTCTTCTAGCCTTGACAAATGTTGGGATTAGATGTTCTTGTTTGATCAGAACCATGACTTGTTTGTTTTATCTGTAAGACGTCAGAGCTTGTCAAACTCCACCTGCTTCTTGTATAAATAGCTTGTCATGTCCAGTACAATTTGGAATTGTGCAGGACAATGTATTTGAGACCAAACTAGTTTCAAAGGACATTAAAAGCCCTTCCCCCTTGCAAGGTTGTTTGTCTGATTTAACACTGTTCTCTTGTTTATCTTTGTGTGGTTTTTATTAAGGTAACAGGGGTTTAAAATCCCCATCATTTTGGTGCCGAAAACCCATTCTCCCCACACCTGCTCCTGAAGACCTCTGAACGGAGCGCAGCTGCGAGGCACGGTAAATATGACAGAAAGTCCAGTGATTGGGTTTGTCTCTGGCCAGCTTCCTCTGTCCATGGTGCGGTCAGGGTCAGGTTGGCTGAGATTTCCAGACATCCACACAGGTCAGCAAGACATGTGAGTGTTAAATAGTATTTGTTGATATGTCGTTTTTAAAACAATTTGATTATGATTTGAAATCATGAATGAGGTGTCTGCTTTTCGATAACTAGGCGAATTTTGCGCACACGCTAGTTGGCAGAACCAAGATTTCTGTGATTTATAAGCAAGGGCAGCCAAAAACACGCCAAGACCAGAAATGTGAGGCTGGCTGCCAAGAGAAATTAAGACAAGAACGTTTATTTTTATATTTGACGCGTCATTATGTACTGTATTTGTTTAGTCTTTTTATGTGTATGTTTGTTTCTGGAGCCCTGCACCTCTGCTTTTTCTTCCTCCCATTTTCCTCAGTGTGTGCATGTGTAGCTCGGCTCCTGTCTGTTATCTGTGGGCCTTCACCCCCCCCCCCACCCGAGCTGAGCCTGCAGCCTGTTTTCTGTTCTCTGAGAGTGAATGTGCAGGTACAGTACCTTGTTTTTTGTGTCTGAGAAGTTGCTATTTTGGAGGTGTAACTGCATCTAAAAGGTTTTCCAGTTTGTTATTATTAGCTCACATGTATTAAGAAATACTTTGCACAAAAGGTTGTCCGTCTAAAGGCAAAATAGGGAAAAATAGACCTTTAGTCAATAGAAAAAATATGGCAAAATGAGTCGAGAGGAGCGAAGCATCTGATAAGTTTTTATTTTATTTTTCAGCTCAACCTTGGGATGCCTCAGCTGTGCCTGCGCCTCCCCCAGATAATTTGGCAAAGGCAAGCTTGGTTCATTGGGTTTGCTACTAAAGTTAATTAAATGTAAATGTCCAACCGTTCATTACTTTTGAAGGTTTACAAAAAAAATCGTTTAGTGGATCATGAGTTATTTTGCTAAGTGACAAAACAAAGTTTCAGCTGTTTTATCCTTCATTATGAAATGTTAGTTTCAGAGCAGAAACTAACAACCTTCCAACTCCAAATTGTTTCGCTGAACCAAGCGGACAGATCCGTTTTTATCATGAAAATCTAACGGCGAAAGATCCGATTTTACATAATCCAAAAATTACGTTTTTTTATCGGAAATGAAAGCTAAGCTAATGCTAACGGAGCCGCCAGCTAAAAGCTTCGTCCGTCCGAAAACAGTGCAAATGCCGTTGTACTGTGAAACTAAACGTTTCTAAATTGTGTTTTCTCTGCAAAAAGAAACTGAGAATTCGCTTACCAATTTTTATCGAAATAGTTCTGTCGAAAAGGCTGAATGATGACGAGGCAAGAATTCAGGAGGCCTTGTTGTCATGAGAACTTTGATACAGTGTTGCCAGATCTCGCGACAGAAGCAAGCGACCAGCCCAAAACAAGCCCAAAACGAGCCCAACTGGCAACCCACCCCATTGTGTAAAACTAAGACCGTTTTTAACCAGTATAAACATACATTTGTTATGGCGTTGCATACAAACGGAAGAAAAATTATGCTAAACACTTTGAAAAACGTAGCCACTCTAAAACATAAAGATACATTTTGCATATTTATACAGATTAACCCCATTAAACCTCTGGGACTCATTTGAGATCTGAATTTTAAATGAAGAGTGATGACAACAATTGACAATAACAACAATAGACATTCATGAAAGCTGCGTACAACTTAGTAAAAATAAACTAAAAAATTGAACAGCTAACCATGCTAAGTATGCGCCCTTTTCTCCCATTTTTTAATTATATTATTTCCCCATATTTCCCCACTTATTGGAGCTAATTTTAGCGTGGTCTTGTCACTAGACGAAGAATAGAGTGAAATGAATAACAAGCCCAAATAATGCGACTGCTGTGGAAACATCCAGTTCCTCTCAATTATTGACTATTTAAACTTTTATGATAAGCTTGTTAATTTAAATTAACAACCATAATCAGATCAAAATTAAGTTTAGGCATTTTAGGATAACAAGTCTTAGAAAAATTTAGCAGAAATTTATTTTTAGACTTGCCAGTAAATTCTGTCTTTTAAAAGTTTAACTAAATTGATAAAACTTTGACACTTATAAAGAATAAAAAATATATATATATTCTTGTCAAATAGAGACTTGACTGGATTGTAAGTTGAAACGCTCAGTTTAAATTCATCATTTTAAAACGATTTTTGCATACATTGAAAATGTTTTATCAATTTTAAAGAGCTGTTGCACAGTTAAGTAGATTTTAAGAGCTGTTTCCTTTAATGAGTTATATAATGTGACTGTAATGATTAATGATAAAAATGCTTTGTTAGAAGTAACTTTTCAGCAAGTAGGTTAAATACGCACAAGAATCCAGCCAACTCACCAGGAGTAAAAGACACATTTCACTGTTAAAACCTAATTTTGGTGTTGTTTCGCATAAATTATGACCATTAGAGGCAAAAAGAGGTCTGGTATATTTGAACGGGAATTAGAATAACATATCATTTGACCATACAATGCATAATCTTTGACAGCAGTAAGAAGGGTTGTTTTTATTCAAACAGATTGGGGCTGTGTATACAGTAATAATAATATGGAAGATTAAAACGGAGCCCATGCTTTAACTTTTGATAAGTAAACCACTGACAAGTGGTAAAATTTCTAGTTTCAGGTTAAATTGACAATTTTACTCATACGTAAATTAATGATTTTAGATCTGTTATGCAGATCAGATTAAAAGGATGCCTCTGTTGAAAATTCACTTTTATGTAAATGAACATTTTAAAATTCCATTGTGCAAACCAGACTTGCAGAGGTGGCTCTATTCAAGGTAATTGCTTATAGAAATAACATGATTACTTTGAACCTGGTTTGTTAAGGATTTTTACATTTTTCTATTTTCTCATTTTTTATTTATTTTAGAAGCAGCCTCGCGATGTTTGTGGAAGCAGGAAAACGTAAGTCCTGGACCTCACGACACTTACAAAAACACATAGTTAGTAGTACATACATTAAGATAGGACCATGTCAAAAACACATGCAGCGTCTGAATTTTTGAATCACAAACTACTGTGGTTATTGATTGGATCGGATCAGATTTGATATTAAGGGCGTGTCCAGAAGCTGGCTCACTGACTTCCGAGGACACCAAGGCTGGACTCCCAGGCTGCCCTGCTCAAAATAAACATTCGAGGGGCTTAAAGAACTATGGCACTGAACGAGGGCTGTGCACTGGACTTTTCTCTGAACAAAAGACACCACAAAGACTTTCACAAAGAACTGTCAGAACACGGTCATCAAACACAAATGACCAGTATATGCGGTCCGGGTGTGATGGATCGATGATGAACAAAGATCTCACCCAGGAGCAAAGATCTCGCCCAGAAACAAAGATCTCACTGGATGCTGTGACAAGAGGGAGCTGAACAGGTTCTCCAGAAAGACAAAGAGAACAGGTCTTGAAGTCAACCACGCCAACTGTCCAGCTGAAGGTCATGCCCCCCGTATGGATCTGTGAAGATCTGTCAATGATCCTGGTATCGTGTTTCAAAACTGCAGTCTGCTATGATTAATTTTATTTAATGAAACACATTCTCATGATATGGCTTGCTAGACAAGCAAGGCCACAGAATTTGTAGTTTATATTGTACTAAGTATGTGGGTCTGACGACTTATTTTTCCATTTCCTGTAACTCCGTGATTAAACGGAGATAATGGTCCCAGCTCATAACCCTGAAACAAGTAAATATTTATATTTTCTTTTGCAGATTAAATTTGTGTCTCCACAAACATTCATGCAAAATCTAAAAAAGCTAAGTCTGGTCCTCTGGACATTCAAATGAATGTCCAGAGGACCAGACTTAGCTTTTTTAGATTTTTCTACCTGGATTATTGAGCATGCATCAGGGTATTCATGCAAAAGTTTTGTGGAGCTGAAGGAAGGATTGTCCTTGACGGGAGTGCATTTTGGTTGGTCTGGTTTTCCACAAAGGAATTGATTAAGAGATTTTTAGAACAATTTTTATAGCTTTATGCTTTAAATCTTAGATTATTTATACCATACCACTTTATTTATAGAGCACTTAGGCTGACGCGGGCCAACCAAGGTTCTGTACGATAGAAACAAGCCAAGCAGACAGTGAAACGAGAGGAAAAACAAAACAAAAACGAAAACAAATTATATAGAAAAAGCAACAGAAACTAGCTAATATAGTGAACAGTGTATATTACAGAGAGGATCAAAACAACTCACATCATGTTAAAGTTTGGAAGAATAAAAGTGGGTTTTTAATCAAGACTTAAAGACTGAGTGAGGGAGCCTGCCTGACACTCAGTGGCGATATATAATAATGCAATAAGGGAATATTAGGAGGTGTTCCTAGAAATAACTAATAATAATAAAGAATATATCACTAATAACATTAATGAAGGCTCATAAAAGGAAACAGCTCATTCATTGATTAGATGATCAGTTATACAAAAAATAACTTTTTAGATTTTTATATTCAACAGCATAGCCATTTAAAGGATCATTTAAGAAGCACGTTGTACTGTAGGATAAATCAGATAAACCTACAAACCACATTGCTTTTATATATGTTGTTTAATAAACAGGTACTGTATATGTCATTTGATAAACAGGTATTTTTAACAGATCCAAAGAGAAAAAGATGGGGGACGCCCTGGAGTTTTGGATCTATTCAAAAGGTTGATTTGAAAGGTTGATTTTGAAATGTGGTGGTTCTATATTTTTAAAACACGACTGACTCTGACTATAGACTGGACTTATTTTGAGCACATGAACCACAGTTTTTATTGTAAATTCTATATGTATATATGTATGCATGTCTATATGTATGTCCGTCTATATGTATATATATATGTATGTCTATATGTATGTATGTCTGTCTGTACGTATATGTCTGTCTATGTCTGTATGTATGTTTAGACTTTTTCCACAGACTATGAGAAAGGTAAAGTATTTTAGGTGAGTATAAAACGTCTCCGTCTCCTGCTACTCATTTTGATGATCATGCTAATTAAGAATAACTTACTAATTAAAAACTAACCTCAAATCAAAGTGAGTGATTACTCATTTTCGCTGAAGAATGAAATCATTTGTTGTTGTGTTGTTTTTTGCCATTAAATACAAATGTTTTAGATAGTAAGAATGGAATTTTATTTTAAGTTTAAAGAAACAATTATTATTATAGCCAATTACAGAATTTAGTTTAAGTTAACAGATTTGACTCACTAAGGAGTTACCCACAGTTTGACCTTCCCCAGACCACAAATGGCTCATGGGATCCGAAGGCCTTAGTCAGGGCCGGATTAACAACCCCAGGGGCCCCTGGGCACCGAAGCTCACAGGGCCCCCTCCCTAACCAAACACCCATTTTACTATATATATATATATATATATATATAGCATTGTATGTAAACTACATTTTGAAATGTATTTATTAATTACCTATATGAACTGTGATTTTTTTAAAAGATGGACAAGGTTGTATGTTTGCATAGTGTAAAGTAAATTCACAATTATGTATTTATTTGTACGTGTCAATTGTACACTTTTGTTTATAACTATCAATAATTAAACATGGTTCACCACTACACTGGAAATTATTGAATAATTTGAACTTCTGTTTGAATTTAATGCTATGAACTTTTTCCTTTTTGTTACATTTACTATGAATTTCTCACAGGGCAGATTAGAGCCAACATGGAGGACTCACCAACATATATTATTATTATTATTATACATATAATATTGTCCAGTATGTGATGCTGCAGTCATGTTACTGAACTCCCACTGATGGGCTAACCTGGTTCCACCACAGCAGCAGGATCCTCAGACAGAACAGCTGGTGGGATGTCCTGGTATCTGCAGCCCTCTCTCCATTTCTTTCTTCATGGACATGGAGCTGTGAAATTATGTTGTGCCCTTTCCTCAGCAGAACGCTCCTCCAGTGGAGACTTTCTGGACAGACTGCAGGAAGTTCCTAAACAAACAACAGGTTTATCAGTATTATCAGTAAAAAGAGATTATTAAATCATTTTTAAGACTGAGAATGTGTACAATTATTAGCTCTGTTGTTATTGCCTAACTAACCTATTCAATAATTCTTCAAACTGTGACATTCATTCATAATGGAATGAAAGAGAACATAAACAGAAATTATATAATACTGAAAACTAGAGACATTAAAACATTTTAAAAGACACAGAGAACTTTAAATGGATTAAGAATGTTAATAAGTGTTGGATTTGAGTGCAATGTAAGTGCAATCCATGGCAGGAGTTGAATCCACATCTGAAAAGGGATGCAAGCTTTTCACAACATATGCTGTTGTAACTGTTCTGTGTCTCTCTTCATTCAGTTGAGTTTACACTGATGTATTTACCTTGGACACTGGTGAACAGTGAAGCCATTTTAGGTCGTTTGTCTAAGAAGAAAAAAACGAGCTAACGTTAGCATCGTGTTTGTATTGAGCTGACTTACCGCTTTAAGCGGAGTATAACTTGTTAGCTGCCTTAATGTTGGTATGAGATGTAGTTTATAGTTTATTTATTTACCATCATGGAGCCAAAGAGGTAGCGATCAGCGAAAAGTTCGGCGGAGCGTTTTGCAGACGGACCACTCTGTACTTCCGGTCGGATACGAAGCGAAAATAATCCGGTTGAGCGCGTCAAAGACGGGACACTATTTTACTTCTCCACCCTCCTTTGCATGATAGAAAATTATTGCAAGTGCTGCACTGACCTGACTGGTCATTTTTTATTAATTAGTACGCTTTCGATCGCAGATGCACACTTCCGGTGGATTCTTCTTCGTTGGTTTTCGGCGGTGGCTACTTCCGGTCGGCTAACTAGCATCGAAAATAGTCAAAGTCAAAGTCAAAGTCAAAGTCAAAGTCAACTTTATTGTCAGATCTGCAATATGTACAGTGCAGGACATACACAGGACCGAAATTGCGTTTCTCTCAGTCCCTCGGTGCAACAGTAAACATCTAAACATTGAAACACTGAAACATATAATAATAGACATAAGCATAAAATAGTAAAACTAACACTGTCCTGAGTTTTTTCATAGTGGTATAAAAAAAGAGTATAAAAAGTATAACTAAAATAAACTAAAGGTTTCTAGCATTGACATTTGCAAAGTGGCAAAGCAGCGTATGAGTCAATGTACACAGTATATGTATGAGGTAGTAGTTGATGTTGTTGTAGAGGCAAAAAGTGGCATATGCAGTAAGGCACATTGGGCATCCCTAAATAAGACCGTTCAGAGCACACTGTATATGTACCAGCAGTGGTGTAGATATTAGAGTAGTGTAAATAAATGTAAACAGTAGTAATTACATGTAAGCAGTAGTAATAAAAGTAAACAGTATTAATAAATGTAAACAGAGAATGTAAACAGTATTATGATTATAGGCAGTGATGTAATACAGACATTAGTGCAAGTATGAGAAGTAGTGCAAACTGTATGAGCACATGACCGAGAGTTTAGTGAAAACCCGTTTGGTGACACAGAGTCTAGTGTTAAAAACTTTGTGTTGAGTGATAGTATGTGAGAAAGTTTTAGTGTTAAGGCAGTTCAAATGGGAGGGGAGGCAGAGCAGGCAGAGTGTTTAGCATTCTGACTGCCTGATGAACAGAGCTGTCTCTCAGTCTGCTGGTTCGAGCCTGGAGACTCCTCAGTCTCCTTCCTGATGGCAGCAGTCTGAAGCAGCTGTGTAGTGGGTGTGTGGGATCACCTGCATGCGG